>JACCIC010000032.1:2565000-2865000 GCA_018907035.1 Sycobia sp. Sy_11 | reverse complement strand
TAACACATCATAT
The DNA here is from genome assembly GCA_018907035.1 of Sycobia sp. Sy_11. NCBI lineage: Eukaryota > Metazoa > Arthropoda > Insecta > Hymenoptera > Epichrysomallidae > Sycobia > Sycobia sp. Sy_11. Next base: position 2,864,987 of record JACCIC010000032.1, on the reverse strand, counting down.
TTAAAACTTATATATTTTTATATTAATTTAGAAACAAGTTTAGTTTTGCTGTTGCTATATGGTATTATTTCTCATAGTTTTCAACCTTATAAATTCTTATAGTATGCCTTGTCAAGGGACCAAAGTAACTTTCATTAATTAATAAAAAAAATTCTTGAATTAGAGTCGCAGATTTAATAGAAGCTATCATATCAATTTGACAAAAAAACACGCTACGATTATAACAACTCTTCTTTTAATAAAATACGTTCATGATATTAAAGTAATTGTACTTCATTAACAGTCGATTGAGTTATTTTCTAGTACACGATTGAATGAAAATATTCTTAAAATTCACAACTGCTGTAATAGAAGTATTTCATTTTTACAGCTGTAATGAACTCTATGAAATATAAGGTAAAAAATATATTAACCTATGACAATGAAGTTTAGATAAAGACGAGATAATAAAAGTTGAAAGTTCAGAAAGTTATGATAATATTTTAGTTCGAGGATTTTGTTAAAGAATATCATTGGGTATCATATAATATAATATAATATATATAATATCGTTATATACTTATTGATTAATCGTTAAAAATATATTTTGAATTTTTCATATTAAAAAGTATTATATCAAGCTTAAAATTTGTACAAAAAAGAAGTATCCGGCGATGAATTGCAATGCATAAAATTTTTTCTCGGTATTTTTTTTTTTGAAACCCATAAAAGATCAGATAACCAAACAGTAAAGATAACCGCAGTAAAAAATTGACCAGCAGAGAGTGAAAGAGAGTTAGTAAAATAAAAAAAAAATACGCTGGCCAACCGATTGTTGGAGCTTCCTCCGCGCGACATATCGCCATATATATACTAAAAACATTTCTATTATCAAGTAATTATTTTCGTATATTATAGAAAGAAAACAATTTCCTTAAATTTGAGGAAATATTAGCTGAATCTAGCAATTGATACGTTTCATTGAAACAAACGGTTTTCGTATTTTATAAATATCTTCTTCAATTAAGCGAGAATAAGAAAAAGATTTACTTAATAATAATAAAAAAAAATGTTATGTCTGCGCCGTACGATCGAATCGATATTACGCGCCGCACTGTTGCCCCTATATACATATAAATGGTCATTGCACTCACCTGTCCCTGCATTTCCCCGGGTATGTTCCTGGTGCTTTGCATGAGGTGGCGCGCCATCAGCATGTAGAACACGGCGATGATGCTCAGCGGGATCACGTAGAAAATGCAGAATCGGCAGATGAGCACGGTCTTCGGATAATTCGGGCCGAACTCCTCCGGGAAGGGATAGCAGCTCTGCGCGACGGGACGGAGGCATCGCGGGTTAAAATGAAACCGCGTCCAGGTGAGAGGAAAGAAAAAAAGATCGGCCTCCGATATCAATTGTGTTTTGGGACTGGCAGGATGAGGGGGGGGGGCGGTGGAAATACGAAAAAATATATACATCAGGGTGTTCGAAATGTTCTGGATACCATATTTATAAGAAAAAGTAAAGACAATAGAATAAATTTTAAACATAAATTCTATCTGATTTCGACGGTTGAACTAAATGGTGGTCTTGAACTTGTTATTGGTTGACATTATCAACATCATTTGATATTGATTTAAAGAATATAACGGATCATTACGTTTTTAAGTAGGTTCATCTATTTTTTTATTCGGGATTCTTAAAGAGCACAGAATTTCCGACCTGAATGTGCATCACGTTCCGCAGAGATAATTTAAAATGATCTGCAAAGAATTTAGAAGAAAAAACTGAAACTTATCTCCAAAGGATTCTGAACATAAAATATAATTTTAGCAACAGTATACAAAGTTTAGTATTGCTGAATTAGTTCAAAATTTCTTCATGATAGGAATTTATTAGATTTCTGCTACTACGTAGTCATTTTATCTTTAAATTATTTCTTTAGGACGTTTTGAGCCATGACCTGGATACATATCTAGATGTACAAGTTTACGATCTTTCAAAAGCTGAAATAAAAAGGTTTTCCTATTAAAAAAAAGAAAAAAACTAAGAAAGACCTTGAAATAACCTTGATAATTATAATCGATGGTATTACCAAGATTACCATTCAGTTCAACCTTTAAAGCCGAAAATGTTCTGTATTTAAAATTTTTAGTGCTTTACTTTTTTGTTACATATGGGGATGCGGCGAACTCTCCGAAACATTTCCAACATCCTCCATAAAAATATAACAGAACGCAAACTGCACATCTATATTTATAGAGACAGAGAGAGAGAGAGAGACAGAGAGAGAGAGAAAGAGAGATCTCACCATAAACGTGACGTTTTTGTTCACCCTGAACTCCCGAATGTAGGAGAAGGAGGCGGGTACCGCGCAGAATATCGCCAACAGCCAGATGAGGGTGGCCACGATCTTGGTGAATCTCGCCGCTCGCTTGCCACCACCTGAAATTTGGGTTTTCGTTCGTAAACGTATCCTGATATTTTGTTATTTTATATTTTTTTTTTTTATTTTCGTCATTGCAAGTACAAGACTCGGATAATGCGCTTAAAAGTAATCCGACCGGAAAAAAGTGTCGATTCGGGAAAATTTGCAAAAGAAACTTCGATAGAAATTGACCCGACACGTAGAAGGGAAAATAATCAACAGATTTTCTCTGTTAATTAAATCGTCCGTCGATACTCGAGTAAGCTTTCAATTTTTAGGAACTCAATGTACACGAAAATTACTAATTAAAAGTCGATTATTGAAATTTAAAATTATGATAATTAACGAGTATATGACAGCATTGATCATTTTGCGCGATTGATTATGAAATTCGATAATTTAATTATATATACATGTCGTATGTGTAACGTGCATAAATTATTTATCGTATAAACAAAACTAAGCCAGCACTGAACAACGCGTTTGTAATACCTATAACATAAACAAAACGTGAACGAATCATCCCGTTATAAAGCAGTATTTTCACGTTTCCGCTAGCGACGCGGGAGTGCAGTAATTCAAATGCCATTATTTCGAAAAATTTTCGCCCGTGCTGGGACATGAATTTTGCTCGACTGATTGTGAACTACGCAGCTTGAACTAAAAATTGAAGTAGCTCGATTTTTTGCCCCGTTGACTGAGATCTCACGTAGAAAGTCCTAAATTTTTATAACTTCGAATCTCCCTGACATTTTCGACCGGCGTTATTTCTGTTCTTTAAGATAAAGAATTTATTATTCATTGGCTATATAGTTAATGCAATTCTAGAAAATTTTGAATTTTACGATTTACCGTGTTAGAAGAAAAATAAATATAGCCTGTTTTTATATATGCTATGTTATTATACTTCTAGCGTGACAACAACTTTGGATTGGCATTTTTACTTTCAAAACCATTGACCGGATTCGTGTTCAGTTACCCGAAAGACATCACGATATATTTACAAATTTTTATATTTCCTCTACTTTAAAATTTCGGAATTTCTAAAAATAGTAAAATTTATATATGTGCCCTATATAGTACTACCATCATCAATGAATATTACATTGGAGATTTAAAGTTTATAATATGTAAAATATCTAAAAACCAGCAATTATTTATTTTCTATAAAATATTTAAATTAATTTTTATGTTTGAGAACCTATAACACTGAAAAAACTGCAACTATAATCCTGTATACACTTGAGCAATTGTTTTTCTTGGCAATACTAGACGATGCAATTAGCAGAATTAAGATCAAACATTCCATGTGTGTCCTCTAAAGAATTTCAAATATATGGCATTTAATTAATTTTTGCGGTAATTAAAAAAAATTCATTATGTTAGAGCTTTCTAGTTTCTAAAAGGATCAAGCTCACAATACATAAAATAATAAGACAAATTATCTATAATGATATATAAAATCTGTACACTTTAATACACGAAAGTACATTTACTTTATACATCGCATTCCTAATTTTCTAATATAATTAGATGTCATTTTCTTTAATTTTTTCTTAATAGAAATTTACGTCAGCTTCATAGTTCGTAAGTATAACGTCCATTCTAATTTCCTATTATTTATTTGAATAGAATGTTTCAATTGAAAAATGAATTTTTTAAAAATATTACGAAAGTATTGAACGGACTATGAATTTCAAATTTCAATTCTAAGATTACGTTCAGGCGTTAAAAAGCGCTCGTATATTATAAAAGTAAATTGATAGATAGCCATCGTGTTATGTTTTCGATTATGTTACGGGTTGGGCTAGTAGTTTTTCATTATTTAAAATAACCATAAAATATAAAAGTTTTTATAACTTTTCAATATTGAATTGCACTTTTCAGTCAACTTTTACATGTTCGGAATGAAATTTATCGAATTCACTGTTTATTGTTGTCATTTTCACATATTAAACAGTAGAAGAAATTAATCAATCGAAATGTTTTCATGCAATGAAATGAAAAAACGATCCTATTATTATGCTGTAATTACATGCAATTGTACTTCATTCAATTGGTTATAATTATAAACTTTTTTTAAAAATTCAATAAGAAAATGCAAAATGTTTTTTCATTTATTTCACCTATTTCTAGCATATTTGTTTATACTGCGAGCCCGTACACCTTTGTTCATTACAACTAATTCAAAAGGTAATTTCATAATGGAGGTTATTTATAAATGCCCTACTACAGTTATTCTCGGTGCTGTGATCACTTAACAATACGGAAAACGAAAATAAATAAATAAAAAAAGATTTTAGTCCATGAGATTATGAGATTGACTTTATAAATAAGTTGTTATTTAATTTCAAGTTGTAATTTCGAAATCTGCCGCGTGATGCCGGTTATAACGGGCTGAAATTCTATTCTCGCTCAATTTTTCGGTTTACTTTGAACTCCAGCTGACTTAATTATGCAGATTATAACAGCGCAATTAGCGGGTAAATATAGATTTAAACCGAGAATCCCTGCCCTCATAAATAATTCACGGGGAATTGCTAGAGCCGAATTCTGACTAACTGATTAATATTATACAGATTCGCGAGTATCGCTGTAGCGGGATTTTTGAAGGCTCGCCGACGGGATCAAATTACGGGCCGACCTTATTGCGACTTTTCTAACAAAAACCAATACAGCATCTGTAGCTCTCCGAGGACTTGATCTAATCGGTGCTCGGTTATATTAAAAAATTAATGAGATATTTTTTAAAAACATCTACTAACATTTGCTTTTCAATAATTTGCTAATATACGTATTGTTATTGAACTCTCGATATCGAAATTTCTAATTAAAAGAAGATGGTTAAACTAACTTTCCTTACTCTGTGGTTAAATGCCCTATCTGATTATTGTTATCGAATCATTATTATTTAATGTATCAGTCAATGATCCAATAAATTTAAAAATGATTTATTTCAACGTAATCACAATTCTATTGACCATTGCTGGATATTACTTAGCATTTAAAAAAACGATCAATAAAAATCCATTATACTTAAAACAACACACTGTCAATATTATAAATAAAAGTAAAATGTCTTACACTGAATATTAAATCTCGTTCTTTATTAAATGTAAAAAATTTTATTTATTAATATTATTAATAACTTTTGCATCACAGATAAAGAGTTTTTGATACGTGTTGTTAAAGTGTTATGTAATATTAACAAAATACTTTCTATACCACTGTGCTAAAACTTAGCATAATATATCCAAAAGCTTGGTTCATTCTCTAAAGAGTAAATCAATGAAGAACTAAATTTTGATAGCAATTCAAATATTGTTATTTTTATACTTAAAGATATAGGTTTGTCATATTTACCGCGCATAATCAGCTCGGAATTTATTTTTTATGATAAACTGGTCGAATTACCTTCTGTATCTATTTAATTATTTGTTTATTTATTTATGTGTAAATACCCGTTGCGTGCAGCTTCCTCATGGGATCGACGATCGCGAAGAAACGATCGGCCGACAGGGCGGTCAGCGTGAAGACAGAGACGCCGATCGAGATGTCCTTGGCGCACTCGGACACCTTGCAGAGGATCAGACCGAACGGCCAGGAGTCCAGGACGTAGACCGTGAACGTGAACGGCACGCAGGTGAGTATGACCTGGCAAACGATAGAAGTATAGGTGTGATTATATACAGGAGAGACTGTTTATAAAAGATTTCGACGAAATTCCATTAGGTTTTTAGATATAGATATACGGAAAATAAATCATTAATTTTTTTATTATAATAATCATTTTGTTCGATATGTATATACTTTTCTCATTTTTATCCCCAATATTAATGCTTGTTTGGTCTTCGAAACTTGTTTCTTAAAGGAAATTGAAATTTTTTCATCTTTGTATTTTCAAAATCGGTTATCGACATGCTTTTACACGATAAAGATGTTGAAGAAAATAGATAAAAAAACTCATAGAAACTAAATTCAAATTTATTGGATTTATTTCATATAAATTATTTTTCTATTTTTTCTGCTATCTTGATATAATCATTTACGCGTATAATCTTATCGAAATACTATTATTACTACTATTTCCTATTTAGATATTAAGAAATTTTTCGAGTATTTTATTTTATTCACTTACTCTACTTATTCTGATATGGATTGGGCTACTTCTCTATTATTACTGTGATATATTATATAGAGAAGTTGTGAAAGGGCATTTGTCAGAAATAATTTAATCAATAAATAATGAATTAAACTACTTTTAGGAAAATTTATAATAAGAAAAGATAAGTTTAAAACATAAGTTTAAAACTTAAAATTTCATATTTGAAAAATGTTTAATCACAAAATAAATTTTTTGAAATTTCTAGCTTTTCTTTTGAAGTCAAAGATCTCTTTCTATCTCTCTCTCTCTCTCTCTCTCTCTCTCTCTCTCTCTCTCTCTCTCTCTCTCTCTCTCTATCTATCTTTCTTTCTCGCTCTGAGCCTTCACAAGTCGTTTTAATTAATAATTAATCCAAACGAATCTGTTAAATGAGTAAATATACAATTGTTTGTGTAAGTACGAGTTTGAAAAAAAACGTATCCATTTAATTAAGCACTCTTATAACTTAAATATACATACAAGCTGTGGAAGTATAAATGAAACGAGGTTCGCAATTTCAAGTCTCTCGAAAATTTATAATTAAAGTACAGTAATATATAGCATAAGTTGATATACTTATTTCAAATAAGCTTGTAAGAAATTTCGTTTAATCGACACGGACATTAAGTAAACGCTTCGGATACTAATAACGAGCAATGAACTATCAAATTTCAATTTTTTATATTCGATATTATAGCTTGTAAGAAATATTATACTCACATTTTTCACGATCTCTTACAATCCGGATTTAAATTAAAACTGGAACAAAATTTTCTGTACTTTAAGAATCAAATTTTAAAAAGATAATTAATTTGAATACCAATTAAACAATTTAATACTTTTTAGTATTAATTGTATATATGCTGTTAATAATAATAATAGGATTTTTTACAAACTGTAGTCGTGACTTGATTTCGCATGATACTTAATAAAACTTAGTGATTTTTACTTATTTTACAGTGATATAATTATAATAATTCTTTATACACACACACACACACACACACACACACACACACACACACACACACAAAAGGCTTTGTAAAATCTGTAACGTCGTTAGTAAAAAAGAGATCAGCGGTCGTCCTTCGCTGAGTTCGCCACGACAAATCGCCGGGGCGTGCAACTCGCGCGCGTGTCCCTCGGAAAACTTCGCATCGTTCCGGGGGCGCAATTCCGGCACATCCCCAATTTTGGGTCAATTACGCGAAAGTTTTATCGGCCCCCTGTCTCGAGTGTAGCCGGAATTAACTCGGATGCGCGCGGTCGTGAGATGATCCTGGGATCGTCCCTGCCGGCGCTGTAAGATTGAATCCGACGGTGTGCGAGGGCTTTCGTTGCGTAACTGGACTTTTTGCGCAGATCGAAGGGGACGATTCGTTGCTGGATTGGGCTTCGATTTTTCGACAACGATCGTACGAAGTGTCAAGCAGGAAAGAGATTATTGAACGAAACTCGCAGACTTTGAAAGAGTTAAATATTTTTTATCGTTTAGAATTTGAAGGATGTTTTAGTTTACCATTGAAGGGTGGAAATGGCTCCCAAAATGAACCCCCCGTATTCGGAATTTGATAAAAAGAGTAAATAAAATTAAAAATAATGATTTTTCAACACAACGAAATAGATGTTCTTTCTTAAAAATTAAGCAATTGCTTCATATCCTAATGTGAAAAATTAAAGCTGAATCATTTATTTTTTTACAATTTAAAAGCATATATATTTTTGGTTACAATTCGATAAAATAAAAATGATGCATTGATTTAAAAAAATTAATGTTCTTATAAAAAGGTTAGATAAAAGAATTGCGTTAACATAATTCCATATTTTCAGAAGAATTACTATTAAGAGGGGTTAAATCGCCTCTAAGAGAAAATAACTATAAGTGTGTTTATCAATTGATAAAATTTATTTGATAAACTTTCTAACATCGAAAATCTACTGTACAAACGCATATGATAAAATTAAGTTCCAATTATTTATGTAATAATTTAGTTTATTTTACTGAAAAATATTTATTTTTATCAGACATATTAAAAAAGGTACTTTTTCAAGGTTAAATATGAACTTGTTTTCATTTTTTAAACGCGAAGAATATTGGCTGATTAAAAATATACATGTAACATGTAACACATCTCTGCTTTTCTACATTATAATTCAAATATATATATATGTAGTCGCAATCAGTTACTTTGTACGGGGAACTTTTTCTCGTAAGTATATAGCGGCTTTTTTTACGAAAAGATTTTCTACGCCGTACTGGAGAGAGAAACTGCTATTGGAGTTGAAATAATGTTGTCTGCCTTTTCTTGCCCGATTGCCTTTTCTAATCCGGGCGAAGCCATAGATAAAAAGTATACTCGGTTTATGAGTTAGTGTACGAATCGTTAAAGGGAGGGCGCGGGGGAGTTGTAACGCTCATAAACACGGATTATTTGAAGGGTAAAGGGCGCGGTAGTCTGAGCTCCAATTCCGTAAATAATGAAAAGATGTATGCGCGGTGCGAGGGGACCAAGCGGAAGCTATATTTATATTGAGACTAAGTCTTTTGTGTAAAATCCATGCTTATAAATTATGTCTTACCGATACTTTATAATGCATTCTTCTTTCTTTTTTATTCTTTGTCTGAGGATAAAAATAAATTCTGCGCGTAATAAATAATACTATTTTTTGTATACTCATATATCAGTAATAATTTTTATATCTATATAGATTATATTCTATTCTAGTTATTATTAGAAATTCAATTGTACATATTGTATGATTATATATTATTATCATTTTTTTAAATCAAAATGCTGAATTTAAATTATATATAAGGTTTCATATGTGGAACAACGGTCGGCGATTAGATTTTAACAAACCATTGTGAGATCGTTGGTCAAAATGTAAAACTGCTATTTTAACTGTCATATAAAACAAATTCGATTAAAATAAATTAAAATATTCTATATTTATATTCCAAAATCCTTTCAGAACTGAAAATTTTCTTCTCAATAATATACGCTTGTATTACACAAAACTCTGTACTTTTATCTCTCGAATAATGCTTTAATATCATAGAGAGACAGTATGTACTTCGCTCTACATTAAAAAAAAAAAAATTTTTTTAAAAAGGTTCTGCTACATCGATTTTCTCAGAGCGCTTCGAGGTGCCCTTTCGACGTGTAGTTCCAACTTTTTTCCGAAAATCGCTTTTACAAGCCGAAAGAGATACAGTACTACTCGAGGATGTTTGCGGTAACCCGTGTACAGGTAACAATACTTTTTTTCAATTCAATACTTTTTTTTTTTTAATTTATTATAACGTTTTTCGAAAATAATTTATTTTCATTTACTTTAATATTAGTAGACAACTCTTATGAAAAATTCCGTGAATGCACTCAAAAAACCATACTCTTTAATGTCAATTAACTTTTAACAAAACTTAACGGGCTGTCGATGGCTCTTTTATATCGATTGTGTAAAAACTGTTCTGTTCTTTGAACAGTGTTAAACGAAAACATAAAATTTTTGCAAATTTGAATTTACGTCTAGTCTACAGTAATGTGAAGTTTCAAAAAATAAATTCACCAAACAGACTGGAAGTGTGACTTCATTGAAAATCTTATAATAAATAATTATAAAACAAATTTGAAAATCGTTTTCATGTCAACACTGTTTGATGCTTTTGTTTAAAACTTTACAACAATCAAAAATATATGTAAATAAATGATATATGAAATTTTCTATATTTATAATTTATATATAATATTATTTAAAGTTTCGAGTACTGTTTGCTAGATTGATAAAACTCCACTTCGACAATGCCCCAAAATAAGATAATTACACCAAGCAATGAAAAATATTTCATTCAAGTTTTTTATATTAAAGGAATACTAAAAAATATAGATGGAAATTAATTTCAACTTTGATTAATTTTAGATTATTAATAATGACGTCTACAGACGTCATTTATATCAGTGCACTAATATATAGACACTCTGGTAAAAATATTATTATGTACTAAATATTATTCTTATTTTTATAATAATGAATAATATTGTTAGTTAAAAGAAATAGCTTTGCCAAGCTCTCAAAAAATTTAAAAGATGTATGGCACATCAAGCATTTATCGCTGTTTTCATAATTGTTAGCTACAAAATATCATTTAATTAATTAGATTAAAGAGGAACCTACTTTTTTGTTGTTTTATATCGTTTACTTATGCATATTACGGGAAACGCATCAAAAATTCAAATTCATTTTACGTAATTATTAATTGCTTACATTAAGTACGCTTATTTTCAACAGACCGTGAAAATGTGCAAATTACACTTCACGATGGTGACGTTGCCATAAATAACGCCAGTATAGTTTTAAAATGAAACGTCATCTGAGCCTAGAATTTCTTTGACTATCTCGAATCTTTTCGTGATAGATTGTTAAGTTAAAGATATTATTTATCCATTCTCCGGTCTTTTATTTATTAGTCTGCAGATTTGTTCTATGAATAAATACAGAAGTTTTACAATATTTATTTAAAACAATAATTTTATTATAAATTGTTTACAGATAAATAAATAAATAAATAATATATATATATATATATATATATATATATATGTATATTCTACTTAAAGAAATGACCTATAATGCTTGTAAATTTTACGACATCTTAATTGCAATATTCTTATTGCCGTATTAAAAAACGATTTCGATAACGCTAATTCTCCAAGTTATCTTATAGAATATCTGACACCTAGATTTTATTGACGTAGTTCGATTCTGTCAACTTTTCTCTGTGTCCCTCGGTGCGCAGTATAAAATAACGAAGCTTTGACGCAATTGCGAAATCAGCCGGATAAGCAAAAAATAGGTAGTAAATTCTCGTCATGAATTTTATGGCTCGAGTCCATTCCCTTTGGGAACATAAAAAAAAAACGACAACGGCGACTATCTTGTAAGCTTATATAAAATTTATATATATTTATATTTTAATTAACGAACAATTGCTTTTAATTTGCAAAGGAATTATTTTCCCAAGGCGTCAGATAAACGAAAAGTCGCTTAACGTACAAAACTGCAATTGAATATAGAATTTTTTCGTTAATATTTTTGAATGAAATAAAAAAATGGCATTTGAGCCGAACATATATAAACATATATTCTGCGATGAAGCACTATGATCTTTTGTTTGTTTTCTCTGCAAAGCTTTTTTGGGCCACTTATACTGGAAATGAAAACTTTATACTTTACTTAATTAATTAGTCACTATTTACTTCAAACTTTCTTTTCCGACTTAATTTGTAGTTATAAAAGAATGGCCTTCTATAAGCATTTTTAATACTCAAAGAGCTAAGAAGCTTCTGGAAGATCGCCCGGGCATAAAGCGAATCTTGGCTAACTTAGCAAATGCATTATAAGTAATCCTGATGGATACCAATAGTATGCAACCAAGTGATCCTCCATTCGCTATATATATTTGAATCGTACAATGTAAAAATTACGATGCACAAGTTATGCCCTTAACTTCTATGTTATGTAAATCTATCATAATCTAATTTCTAGAGAGCTCTGTTTTTGCTTAAGGGATACCTGAGTGATTTATCTGAGCATTCCCCCTTTTCTTCTCTAGGATTATATATGGCTTTGGGACGTAATTAATTTCAAATGGCAAAAGTCGTTTACAAGAGGAAAGAGTTTTTAAATAAATGTATTTAAGCATTTTTTGCCCATCTTAATTTTATATTTGCGAACGCAAGGAAAAGTTTTAAGTTATGCTTTAAATTTTTCTACCACAGATTGCTACATTATAATTTTTATTGTTATTTTTAATGCAACACCGTTTACCTGAAAAATTTTATAGATACTATATACAAATTCATTCATAGATTTTTAATTTAATAGAAGTTTTGTGATAATGCAGTAAGAATGATATACAAATAATTTAAGATATATTTCGTTACATCATTCATTAAATTTGGATCAACAGAAAGTATGTTATTTTTGTTATTATACTTTTATAATGTGTTATTAGATATTTTTGATATACGTATTTTTTTTATTAGTTCTTTTATAAAATTATAATGAATTTGTTTTAGATAAAAATAAAATATTTTGATCAATATATTAGTGATATCTTAAATTTAAACTATTTAATTATTTATAAATTATTAATTAATTAAAAAATATTAAAAACTTTAATGAACAACTCCATGCGTATTAAGTTCATAAAAATTTATATGGACATTTATGTAATTTAATATTTTTACTTTAGAAGAGAGATAAAAAACATTTTCATCATAAAACTTTGAAAGGAGTTAGAGTAGTATCTCAAACTTAATTAACATAGATTAGTTTTATAGTTGCTATATATCATTTTTCTCTTTTTCTATACGTAGACTTCATAATTACATTAATTCAAGATAAATCCTATTAAATTTTCTTTTCTTTAACCGCTCTGCGGTTTTTACTTTTACCGTCGGGGAGTGATAACGACTCACAAATTATATTTTTCAAAAGTCCGTATCCAACATGGTTCCCACTAATTTTTTACATTTGGATTTGGGAATACGCGAGACTTCGTAATCCACATATTAGAATTTTACGGGCAAATTATATTTTACAAATTCATCAGAGAACTAACAAAAATTTATTGTCACTGATTCCTACATTTTAGATAAGAAATTTTGAACAATAGAATCGTAAATTCGTATTCAATGTCTAATGCAATAATTTTATACTATGTAACTAACTGCAATGGTGTAAAAAAACTTTTCTCAAAAGCTAGTCTTGTTGAAAATGATATCACTTTTTTATATTTATTTCTTTTATCAATGAAAACAAGAATAATAAATATTTATGATTGTTAAATAATATGCTTAGTCTATCAGCTTAACAGGTCAGTTTGAAAAACAAATTTAAAAAAAAAAACAACAACAGACCGGACGAAATTCCATGAATAATTGTACGGAATAAATTAATAGTAAAGAATGGATGAAATGTAGGCCGTCGTCTCAGCAGAGACCCGGTATAAAGCAAAGGGATCTATAGCTGTTAGAGATACATAATTTACGTTAATTCCACGCCGATAAAGAATTTCCTGGAGTCGATATACCCTATGTGCCTTTGGCTTCGAAATTTCCTCAATACTCGAGCAGTTACCCATTTCGTAAGTGCGCTTAACCGCGAACAAGACGCCCTTACGGCCTCGCGCGATTGTTCGCTCTCAAGCTGTCTATATATGCACAAGTGCATATATAGTACAGCGTCCCGTACTTATGTTCTCAAGCAATATATATATATATATATATATATATATATATATATATATATATATATGCGCGCGCGCGTGTCTGTATCTATGTGAACAAGTGCATAACGCAGCGCTCGCGTCGACGAGATGATCTCATTTTGCTGCATAATATATAGGTACTGATACCGAACTCTCGATCATGCCGATGATGCCACAAAAAAAAGGTTTCACGCAATTCCACTACGGCGACGCGTGGTATCGTTCATACAGTTGGAATTTAGACAAAAAAAAATTTACAGCAATAATTGCGCTTAAATGTGTCGGGACGAGGTGACATTCGAGAAAAATTTTGCTGAAATGTATACTAACTGGAAATATTGCGGTAATCTTACTTTGCAATCTTGCGACAATACGTCACAATTTTTAGAAACTAAAATTAAAAATTATGAGAAAATAGCAGAGTTATCAAAGTGTTTTATGATCGTATATAATAACTGATAATGAGTAGTGATAGAAAATTCTCTAAGATACTTCTTATTCATTCTCAATTAGGTATCGGAGGAGAAAATTCCAATTTCAATTCAATCTCAGAAACCTTAAAACTGATCAATGTCGCGCACAGAATAACACGAATAATCCACGAAAAATAACTGCAAAGCTATTGAAGAAAACTAATTCTTTTATATAACTATTATAACTTAATTTAATACATAATTAATATGTAAAATACCGATTTTTTCTTCATGCGTTTAAGCTTTTGTTAAATAATTTACTTTTCCTTATTGATGATTGATGAGGTTAAAGTTATCATGAAATACTCATAACAATAAACATATAACTTCAGAAAATTACATAGATTCGGGTATCTTAGTTTGGGAGTATTTAAGACATAATATTTATTGTATATTTCGGTTTTTCCATTAGCTCGGTCTAACTATGTCTGGTATTCCCAGAGCTACCAGATACCGTTCGACACCCCTAAGTAAACGATTTTGATCGCGATCCATAGTAACTAATTTTTTGTTCAGCTGCTCACTTGAACAAGAATAAAAATTTTGTTAAAGGAGTTTGTTACTATTATGTTAGATACTGGCACAAAATCGATGGATTTAATTTTTAAACTGCTCTATAATCGTCACGACATATTCACGTTCGGCCAATTAGAAATCATTACATCAAGATTTGAAAACGTCTTGAAAATATTCTATTTTTAGTTAACTATTACGAATTACTTGCAGGTGGGTAAAAGTGAATTGCACTAATCAAAGTCTGGAAAAGATATAACGAAAATTAAAAATAAAACGAAGACCAAACATTCGATATAAAACTTAATTTAGCCGGTATATATAACCAGAAAATCGTATTTGAGAAGTATAAAGTAGCAAGAGGTGTCGTTGCGTGAAACGCCGCGTTCACATCCGATTAGTGAAAGTGACTTTTAAGGCCTTTTCACGATTATAACTACATATTGAACAGTTAAGTATATGTTGCGGCTAGGCATGTACAAATATACTTACAAGCAGATCGCCAATGGCGAGCGAGAGCACGTAGGTGTTGGGCACGTTGCGCATATTGGCGTGCCGGCAGATCGTGATCATGAGGATGCCGTTGCCCATCACCCCGACGACGAGGATGCAGGCGAATACGATCGGCACGATGTAGGTCTCGGGCCTGTCCCTGTACGGGGTGTAGCTCTCCTCGAGGGCGGCGCCGAGGATGCAGCTGCCGTTCTCGCCCGTCGGCGTCGAATACGAGGAGGTGGCGCCGACGCCGGCGCAGCCGTCCGAACGCGCGGGGGCCTGGGAGGGCTGCAGCAGCAGCAGGAGCAGCTCCTCCGTCAGGGCCGTAGTCGTCGTCGTCGTCGTCATCGTCGTCGTCGTCGTCGTGAACGCCATGTCGCTACCGTGGCACCGGATCGCCCGGCCTCCAATGCGAGCTCTTCACTGATGCGCGGACGAGGGGCGGAGGTCGACGCTCATCCTCGTCCCGGGCCGTAGAGCTTTGCCAGTCGTGTTACACCGATGAGCCGCTATGGAGAGGAAAAAACGAGACACGGATGAGTCGTGCGAAAAGTTCGAGATAATATATATATACAAAGGGAAAGATAGAGGGTGAGTGAGATGGGGAGGAAGAGGATGGGAAGAATAGGGTCGCGTGTACATCGGCAGGTTTTACGAGCCGCGGCAGCCTTTTATAGCTCGTGAGCTCGCACACACCTCGCCGAGGTATATAAGGGGAGGTCGGCTCTCGAGCTGGCGCGCGGAGGCGATGAGCTAGCTCTCTCTCTCTCTCTCTCTCTCTCTCTCTCTCTCTCTCTCTCTCTCTTTCTGTTTCGTCGTGTGCCATATCGCGCTCTTGCCGGAGCTTGCGCGCGCTCGGTCTCGTTCGGAATTAACGGGTCGCGTTAAGATTTCACGTGTTCGCAAGAGTGTCATGAGAGGGTGCATCGTCGGTCTGTGTGTTCTTGACTTACACACACACACGCGCGCGCGCGCGTGCACATTATATATACATATATATATATATATATATATATATATATATATATATATATATATATGATCGAGCTTCGATAGAGCGGGAGGTAGGATTATTTTTTTATGATTTTGAAAATAATGATATACAGTTTAGGAATTTAAATTTATGTATACAGATAATAATGTATTAGATATAAGAGACATATATTTATTTAAATTAAGTGCCTATGCCCAGAGGCGCCATTTCAATATTTTTTTCTGTTTGGTACATTGAACTCCCCCCCCCCCCCCCCCAGAGATTTTTCTGTTCCACTTTAAAAGTCTGGATATGCATAAATACTTTGCACAGAACAATACTAATAAGCTGAAAAACTAATGCAAAGGTGTTTAGAGAACAAAACTATGTGTCCAATTAAAATTTATTTTGATTAAATTCATAACGTCGCACAACACGAAATATATACATGATATAAGTTATAGTACAGTATCTTTTAGTTTAAATAAAAATTCAGCGACATCTCGATAGTTTTAATTTTACTAGATTTTTGACAGGTCTGGAAATTCTTTTACATATTTTATCAGACTTGGAACACCAATTTTATGTATACACAGAATTAGTTTAAAAAATTATTTTCGAGTTTTCTACCTGACTTTAACAAACATAACCCATAACCATCCACAATGTCAAATTCTCATTGTCAGTTAAAAATATATATATATATATATATATATATATATATATATATATAATAAATACAAGCCGTCCTATTTTCAATAATCCACTCTTAATGTTTCGAATAGGAAGAGAGATGGCAAAAGCTTTAGACATAAAAATAGCACTTTTTGGAGGAAGCCCATTGACTATGTCCTTGACTGTGCTGATTTTAAGTTACTTTCTTTTTTTTTATTAAGCAGTTCAAATCTGTAGAGATTTCTTTCTGCACGAACTGTTGTATAATTATACATAATACATAATGATATAATAATGTTGAAGATGTTTACAATTTTCTTACAAATTCGCACAATTAGCTCGGTGCGTATATTGCATTAGTAGTTTATGGTATAATGTATTACAATAACTAACTTTAATAATAATATAATATATATCTATATGTATACACACACACACACAACGCATACATTAAGATTTTAAGTTGCGTTCGTTTTGTTTCAAATGGGAACTCCCACTTCTTGACCCCGAAAATGGAAGGAGCGGAAAATTTAACGATCTGATATGACCTTGAATCAAGTCCTAGTCGTAAAAAATTTTATTATGCACTTTTCATATGAAAAAATTTAGTACGGCTCTGTGGTCAGTGTACAGATGCGCCAAATCTTTCTTGACACACACGTTTCGCTCGGACGAAAATATCGATTCGTCCGAGATTTATCTATTTTCTTCACTTGCATTAGAAGTACGTTGCTTTTGTTGAAAATACACATCAGCTTAATCGGGACGTGAATCCTGAGTTTCTGATTAGCAATAAGCTCCTTATAACTTCTTATCTATGTCTAGAAAGCAGTTTCTCAAAATGATACACATACACACACATATGCACACATGCGCGCGCGCATATATATATAACACCTGTATGTAGGTTTTTTTAAACTTCAAAAAGTCGAAGACACAATAATACTCTTACATACAGTTTAAAAACCCATGAAAACTTCGTAATTCGTTTTATCGGCAATTTAAAAAGTATTTGTCCCGCGCGCTTTCCAATCCAACTTTACTCGGTCATTGTCGATCGCGATTCGTGTAATGGGCCATTCCTACGGATCCCATATCTACTTCATCTATTACCGCCATTTTTATTATCTGAAAGAAAAAAGTTATAAGTCTATAACGATTGTGGGCCGAGCAAAAAGTAAAAGGTATATGAAACGATTTTGCCGTCCCGCGAAGACAACTTTCCCGTAAATGTCCTAGAGAGATCGTACGGAGTTACCGTTAACGATTCGGAGGTTAGAACAATTGTTCTCATTTCAAATTTTACCAGAAAGGAAAAAAATTTCATTATATTAGATTTTTTTGACTATATCCGATCGCTTAATTCGTTTTCGCATTTACGAAATAAAGTTGAAAACATTAATTTATTCTATTACTTTCAGTGAATTCCACATAATTTTTAACATTTACAATAATTTTTATCAGTCCTGCCATAAGTCTTCATCATTCCGTACCATTTAAGTGTTCCATTATATGTAATCCGTTAATTGAAGACGAATTAGACGCGCATTCAATGCATAGTTAATTCGCAATTTATTATATATAGGAGATTCTTTTTATTCATTTCAACACAAAAGCCATCCAAATCTGCGGATGGCGAAAGAAATGATAACTTGATCTTTCAGGCGCATAATGCACGTGTATTAATCGAATGATTCGCCACTATGAAAGGTTTGTGCAAAAAAAGAACCGACAAATGTGTGTATATATATATACATACATATATCAATGTGGCGGATAATAAAAAACGGCTTCAACGCATCGTTGCGAATGCGATATTCGGTACGCGCCGCGTCTGACGACCAAAATTCTATACTCGAATAAATTCACATATTTTCGTGCTTTAAGGGTCGATGAAAGGGATTACACTACTTCGAATTTTTTTTTTATCAATAATGTTGCATTCGTTTGAACGATGTATGTAAACTATTAAACAAATACTTTAACTGCGGAAACACTTGTCTTGAACGTTTCTATAGGCCATTCGATCATTTCGTTGATAGTTTTACAGCTCTGTATATATATATATATATATATATATATATATATATATATATATATATATATATATAAATGAGAATATCGACGAGCTGTATTCTAAGATATATAGCAAAACAGTTGCAGGACTATGTGTCACAGACTCGTCGACGCCTTTTACTATGCAACCGTTCTTACGTAGGATTACGCCGAAAAGTCATGTAGAGCAACGCGGGATACATCTATTTCATCTTACAACTGCTTTTCTCTTTTCATACTGTGTAATACCAATGTTTTGCATTATCGTTTAAATCGCCTAGATTTTTTATATGATATTTATTTTATATTTTAAATATTAATCTAAAATATTCATTTTAATTAATTAATATTTTCTCTACACATATTTCAATATATTAATGTACTATTGGCGTTCCATTGCGTTTTTTTTTCTGCAATATATATCTTGCAATTAATCCTAAATATATCGTTTAATCTTTTATATAAGTATTATTACTAATAATTTGGTGTTATAATTCCATTTAAGACAGATATTTATAGTATTGAACCTCGATTGAAAATCCTTTTTTCACGAAATCTCAAATTCAATTGGATAAATCTACTGTAATACACAAATACGTTCTATGCGTAAACATCGATTATAGAACATATCGGAAAAAAATCGGAAGAAATTTAATGCACTGATAGAAAAGCTATCAGTGCCGCAGTGAGTTGGATCTTGCGCCTACCTTTACAATACGTAATTTGTATGGGAGGGCAACGACTCCACCTTATACCTCTTCGATTAGTCGGAAGGCCCTTCAATTTACGTAAAATAGCTCGTCCGTGAGCGCAATAAGGTTTGGGCTTTCGTCGTGCACGAATGAAGCCGTATAAGAGCCGAGTCGGGGAATCTTCGGTTTTAATTTCCCCACCAAGCCAATCTCAGTTGAATCGGCGATCGCACACTTTCGAGGTGGCATAACCGCAACACTGCCAGTCCGACGTCCTCCGACGCGCTGGCCGTCGAGCGACGTTGAGACTACGCTATGTAGTGCCATAGCGCGCGCGCCCGGCACACTCCGCCTGGCTTCAACCCGGAGCTGCGCGCGGAGAACGCAGCGCTGGGCGTAGAGCGCCCTCCGCCCGCTTCGCCCGCTCACGGCTAGCTGGCATCGAGGAGCATTCGACCATTCTCCTTCAGTCGGCCCACGTGTACCAATAATCCAACCGGCCAACGGGGCGAAATATCGATCGACGACGCCTCGACGACGCTCCAGTTGCGCTGCTACGCCCGCGATAAATATGCGGGAGCAAAGCGAACTGCTGAATTTTGGAGCAATTAACGGTTATTTGTGTAATAATGGCAATTGCGTGGCTCTCGAGCGTTTAAGGAAAACTTGCGGACTCTTTTCTATTATTCAGCGACAATGGCCAAATTGCTTTTACGCTCCAAGAGAGGACGACCGGGCGAGGACGGGCGCAAATCTAATTACTAATTAATGGCAAGGATTGGATGCTACCCTGCAGTCTATACGCATCTCTCTCTCCCTCCCTCTCTCTCTCTTTCATTAATAGGAAGGTGCCGAGGTGATAGCAGGCGCAACCTGAATTATGAATTAATGCAAGGCTTGCCGGCTGCCGTACGCCTCTCCAACTTGGCACACTGATGCGCACGTTCGGATTGGCACAGTAATTTACGTAGAGACATCTCATATCGTCCCAATTACCAGAGACGCGCGAACGCATAGTTAAATAGGGGCGGACAAAATTCTGAACGCGAATACTTAATAAAATCGGCGAAGGATCGACTGAACGCCGACCCTCGTATTACGTCGCAATAGGAGCTGCTAGTCGCGCTAAAACTTTTGCACGTAACGGTTATTCAACGTGATATTATACGTACTCGGCCCCACCAAAGTACTCCTACTGTCTGAAAAAATGCTTCGCTCTGTGTAAAGTATAACACGGTATCGCATAATAATAGCTCCAGCATCGCTCGCGCACAGATCCCTCGTAACAGTTCACCTATGTATTACCCGTTGGAAACGCGAGAAGAAAAAGTGAACCTCGAGCGAGACGCAATCCATGGAGCAAACGTCGACTGCAGACTGCTTTCTTTTTTTTCGCTTTTTTTTGTATCAAAGTATAATAAAAAAAACTTTTTCAAATTACAAGAGCGAAAAGAGGCGTAAAATTAAAACTTATTGTTTCGAAACAGGGGCGAATAGTAAAAAGTAATATAAGAGGCTTAGGTCTGCTATAAAAATTTTCAATATTGCTTTTTGTTTTACGCTTTCATTAGGATATCATTACTAAAATTGTATTGCAAGTGTGTTTTAACACAAAATCCGTTATTTTTATCCGTACCTGTAACACGCAGTTCCGTAGTATTTTTTTCTCATCCTCCTCGAGCCATAAACTACGCAAACAACGAATTTTCTATATACGTAAAATGTGCACATATATATATATATATATATATATATATATATATATATATATATATAACGCGTCCTGATAAACGGACCAGTAAAAAGGCCAACATCAAGGTCGAGCAAACATGCGAATATATTCAGCGTCGAATAACTCACATCGTATGCGAGGTGCGATGATGCGCGCATCCAAGCGCTGCACCCCTCCTCCCGCCCCCTCCCCCTGCCCCCTACTCCCAAGCGCACCAAGGAGACGCAACTGATCCTCCCGTTTCTCGCAATTTAAGAGATTTGAATTTAGATCCTCGCCCCTGTCACGTATATCCGTGTCGATCTGCGTACGCGCGGGGCAAAAAGTTACACCACGCCGACGTCGAAATCGTCGTGGCAATTGAGAACCGGATGATGCGAACGAATTTATCCTTCAAATGTCAATTTCGCATACTGACGATGTTTCCTGGTGTTGCGATATATTGGACTGGAAATAAACGAAATGGTTTCTTTTCAATATATCACAGATCATTCCGCATCTCTATTATATAACGCGGATCGACAAAATTTCATTCGCACTCACACCCACAATCCAGACTATATACATTTCGTAACTTTTTCGATGTGTTTCGAGTACAAATATCGTCTCAGAATTTATCTACCCTGCGAGGCTTTCTGTAAATCCCAATCTCAAATTGTAAAAACACGTTTATCAACTAAATTTGAGATTATGTAGCACTGAAAATATGTTTTTTGACAAAATGAATTTGAAGTTTGATTTTTAAAATCCTGTTCAGCTTTTGTCAATATATCATTTTTTTACTGGTGTTCCATTTACTGACAGAGGCCCAATTTCTATTAGTGAAAATAAAATTGTTATTTAATAAATGTCGAATTAAATTTATTTAAAATAATTGATATTTATGTACTTATTGAGATTTGAACGTTATATATATACGATGTCAAAAGCAAATGATAATAATTAAAAAATTATGGTAGAATTAAAATTCGTATCCGTTTTGACTAATACGTTGTCAACCATCTTGATTTTTTTATCTAGTACTAAGACTTAATCAACCATCTATTTTTCCCCGTCTTGTAATCAAAATTGAGATGTAGGTTAAATGTATAAACAGGTAAAAGTTTATTTAATTAATATATATTTTTAAATTATATTGACAAAAATATGGACAGTAATTTTACTGTTGTCGATATTCTTGATAATTAGTATAACCAGTGTTTCACTTTTACGATAAGTTTTTCAGTGGTTAAAATTGTTTATTAATTTAGAAGTATCAAGATTTAAAAATAATAATAAAAATAACACTGTTCTAATTTATAAATATCTATATTTGCACTCTCGATTACTTATTTTGATTATCCAAAATTCCGATAAGTGGCCATCAGAAATGTGAGTGACTCGTAAACAAAATTTTCAGAAAATGCACGATTTGATTTTTTTCTATTGAAATTTCGAATATTAATTTAGTAGTTAACAAAACATTTCGGACATTTTTATTAATTTAAACATTGAATTTAGTTATACCTAAAAATATCTAAGAAAGTTTGAGATTCATACCGTAATGCTTTGTATTGTGTTTGTAAAAGAATTATTTGCAACGTTATACATGATCTCGAATATAGTTCAGAAGCGCATTTTTTTGATATCTCGTAAATCTTACATCATACACCAACTTGAATTGAATAACTATTTTATTAGTGACATCGTTTGCGTCCGTCACACGGAACCGGTACCCGTAGGAATTACTGCGCTACAAATAATCAATTGATTAATAAATAATACTTTTCAGACTGTATCCCAGAAGGGTGACGAAACAATTTGTTTCAATTGAAGGTTTGATTATTCCAGAATTTTACCCTGCCCTGGGGTATGGTTTATTTGAATTTATATAATCTATATAGTTATAGACTTTAAAATTAGTTATTATCGCGATATAATTGTTGATACCAAATCAGAATTCAAGCTATATACTACGTTACCGACAAGGATTATTCTTAATATTTACACTAAATCTTCTGAAGATAGTAATAATATAAATGTTATACTAATAGCGTTAATATAATGTAAATGTAACATATCCAGGATGAAATGCTGAAATTATGTAACACAGTTTTAAAACGAAGTATTCAATCACCATCTGGAGTTTAATAGAAAAAAATTATTTATTAATTAATTGACTATTTGTAGTGCGGTAATTCCTTTGGGTGCCAGATGCGCAATATACGAAAGTGAAATACATAAAGTGAAGTATAAGAAGAGTTATAGCAGAGTTAAGGCTGTAAAAAAGACATCATCGAATTCTCTCCACATCATCGAAAGGGTTTTAAAATGGGATACTGTTGTAAAAATTTTTTTATCGAATTATTAATACCAATTTAAGTTTTCGTTATATTATCGAACGTGAAGCTGCTAAAATTTATTTAATCGTATTGAAATATCAAAAAATCATAAAGAATGGACCGAAATCATAAAAATTTAATAGGCCAATAAAACAGTCATGTACCGATGACATGATAAATATGTTTCTAAATAAAATAGATGTATTACAATTATTAAGAGAAGAATAAATCTATTTCAAAAATTATTTTTATCAAATTATTTTTATTATGCTATGTGCTTAATTAAAATGCAAAGAAAACATTTATATTACATTTATTCTGTTTTTTAAATGTTATAGAATTATAAAATACAGTAAAACATTTAAATAAATATTTTAAGTATAAACACAAGTTTTTTAAACTTTCGGGCCGTTTGGCGTTTCAAATCCAGGCATTCTTAGGAATAATTTAAAAAACAAGTTTATCCCATATACGTACTTTGTATTATCGGAGCCCCTAAAACTGTCATGTTTGTTTTGACGCAGTGGGGCCCTCGTAGACGTGGTATTAAATGTTAATTTTTTTTTAAATGAATAAATATCACTAGCAGGTATTCTTAATGTCGGGAATGTCTAAGGGCGGAGTTATTAATACAGATATTGCTAATGTCTAATTATGATTTTATACAGGTGTGAGCATGCGCACTTCCGTCCTGTATAACGGCACTCATTATTACGGCATTATTAAGGATATAGATATAGGAAAACTCATAGCGTCTTTCGATGCTAAGGACAATTATAAGTCCGATTCTGAAACTTAATAATAATTAGTTGAATTTAGTTTGCGAACCTCGAGCCATTGTCAAGTTGAACATTTCACTTACGCCTCGCATTATTATTTTTAAAACACTTGTATCTTGTTCTAAGTTTATTATAATTAATACATATATATTCAATCATATTTCATTATGTTATGTTTTATTTTACAAATTGATGATTTAACAGACTCTAATATATTTTTCCTGGCACAGAAAATTAACTTTAATAAATGCTGACAAATTTATGACAGTTTGTAAAGCTACCCGATAATAAAAACAAAAATAGGAAAGGAAGAAGAGCTCGGAAAAGGCAATTGTATAAGTACAAAAGCGATCTACAGTTTCTTTCTTCTTAACGAATGTAAAAATACGTAGCTAAGAGTGCTCTTTTTTGATGACTTGGTAGCACTTGTAATATTTGTTTTACATTAGATTCTTCAACAATCACAATTTCAGCAACTATTTCGCAATCGTCAAGACAATCGCTCTATTCTACTTTATTACCTATTATTATTGACGAGTAGCTAGTATCAATAATTAAAATTCATAGCTGTAATGTTCGAAAATAGAATATTGTGGAAAATTTAATTTTGTAATTTTTCGCTCCAGGCAAAATATGTAAATATTTAGGTTCTCGGAATAAATTGATTTATTTAATTGTTACAGTGATTTTTAAGATACTCTTCTTAATGAAATATAAATGATGCCTTTTTCTCGCATAATTTATGATATCTAGTAATTTTATACATAAATTTTAATTACATTAATTAATAAATAAAACAAATCGTTATTGAATATGGTTGATTAATTAATATTACGAGATTAACATAGTAGTAATTTAAAAAATTTATATAATTTTATAGAAACTTAAATTAACAAATTTTTATATTTGAAAAGCGTATAATATGATGTATTATAATTAAAGTATACTATTAAATAGTCTTTACATAGTCTTATATTTAAATAATATTCTAATAATATAATAAAAGAAATTTAGTTTTTAATTATAAATAAGCTACTCTTAAAAATCACACGTTTTGAAATATTCATTTTTTCTTAAAAAATGAGATTAAATCAAGAGTTTGCGGATAAATATTTTGCCATAACTTTTTTTGTACATAAAGGTTGAAGTAAAAAATTTCACAGGTCTTTATAAAAAATGTTGATTACATCGGAAATAAAGCGTCGAACGATGAAATGACAAGACGAGGAAAGTTTTGGATTATATTTAAATCATCTACTGATTATATCATTGTTGAATTAGAGAAGCTTATTCGAACGAACGTATATGCCTCAAAAATACCGATTGAAGGATACTCGAAGATTGTTAAGTAAGTGCTATCACAATACCAGGGGAATTCCAGTTTTCATTAGGTGATAAAACTTTAATTTTGTAATTGAAAATTGGAAATCAGAGTTGGAGACAGCCTAAGCAATAGTTAATACTTAATACTTAATACTCGCAGTGCTTATAAATTCTTTTCAAAAGCATTTGCAAAAATCCGAGGATGTTTTTCGATATGAAGATATTCATTGGTAATATAATTAATTTTTATTGTCAATGTAAACAAAAAAGTATTAATATATTGTTAATCTGCGTAATTTCAACTGTAACTAAAAATGGTTTTTCCTGTTTTATCGCCATACAAACTGCGCTGACCTACGAAATGCTGTTACGAAGTTTAATTTCCTTTGGAATCATTGAAGTAACGAAGTCTTGTTCGAACGCAATCCTCGTAAATATGATTACGTCTGTTCATTTTCGAAAAGTTTTTTGAATCCGTGCCCGAATGTCAACGAGTTCTTTACAAAATCGACACGAACCATACATATTTATGACACTGTACAACAATAGTGTCTTCGAATGACAATGGCGAACATTAGCGTGTAACTATATTTGGTAATGATATATCGTATACAAGTGAATTTGATGTCTGAAATCACGCGAAGTATGTATTGGTTAGGCGGAAAACTATATTGGCTAAAGGCAACATTTGTATTGCTTTTTTTAAAATAAATATTACAGAATTGAAAATCCAATTTAGAATTGTATTAATAGCTATAAGGTAGAGTAAAACATATGTATATAGTTTATAAGAGCTAAAGTAAAATGAAAATATAAATCGAATGGCATACATAAAACAGAAAATTAAAATATCAATTCTTCTCAGCGCGAAATTGATTGTGAAGAATATGATTCTATATAAAAACTTTAAGAGTTTAATTACTATTTTTTTAATCGAGCAGAGCTTACCTCTCCCTAAAAATGTTTAATGTTAAAGAAACGCGCCATCTGCCTTTAAAATAAAGCATTTTTTTTAAGAGCATAAACAAGCCGACACATATCATAATGCAATTTATCGTTGTATGACAGAAAAACGAAACGAACGTCGATTCGATTAACTCGCAGGCTTATATGTATCGTATTGTTGTAAAGTATAATGCATACATATCGGCGTAAAGGAAGCAGTTTCTTCGACACGCGCGCTTCTCGCAGGAGCTTTGAAAAATTCAAATCAGAATTTACATTCCCTCTCCTCCGCGTTGAGCGTGCGCGACGGCTTGCGCACCGCTGCGCGCTCAAAGGGGAGGCATTTGAAGCTCGTGTAACGCACGGGATCAAAAGAGAGCTTTGCATATAGCTATATATATATATATATAAAAGCCTGGCGTATTATGAGTAGTTTTATTACCGAGACCGAATATTTTTTGCGAAGGTATGGGCCTGGGATGGGAGCTGGGTTCGCAGGGGTGCACGCGCGTCGAATGCAGGCAAGTAAATATTTACGCAAGCAATTTAAAACTGTTATGGCAAAGTGTGTATATATAAGCAGGAGGAGTTTGATGCGAAGCCTGCGCGACCCGATGGACGGATATATTGATAAAAAATATTTTTTGAAAGAGAGCTATTGGCAACGATAGGGCAAGGGCTCGCGGTCCGGTGCCATCAGACGTATCGAAATTTTACGTTATACTGGTTATTTTTTCAGCGTATAGCATCAACTTGTTTTTACTCTTAGAATGAAAACGTTATTAATAAAATCAATAAAGAAATTTAATTGCGTTTTCTGAATTTTCAAGTTATCAGTTTGCTGAGATTTTACATTGAGTAAAGAAGGGACGCATTGTGGTAGCGCGCAAAAGAATTTTTTTATCTGCACAAAATCACTAATAACAACAACAAAAAACTTGTCCAGGATACGTTTTCTATATAAGTTTTATAATATGGAATTCTAATCGACTAAGCATTTTCGGAATTGTCTGTATCAACAAAAAAGCTCAAAATAGAATTGAGATTTGGGACTTTGTAGGAAGGAAGATTGTAAGCTTAGGAGTTGTGTCGCGATTTTAGAGCCGTACTTATAAAGTGTCGAGACAAGGTTCGACGCATCGTTGGATAGTTTTTGCTTTCTAACAAATACGCAAGACTCCTGTCGTATTGGAGCAAAATGCTCAATGGATATGAATTGAACGTTCCAAAAAGAAAAATATATAGGAGATCGAATCTTTTATTATACAGCCGAGGAACACAAATTATAATTAATTTCATCATCGGGCGATCTAAGTTATTTGAGATATTACATATGCAAACAATAATTTACTCGTAATTTAATTGGATTAATCTTAAGACTTAAGATCACCTGGAAGACAGAATGGGGTCGCGACATATGATCGCGATCAACGCTTTATCCGTAACCATTAATCCACGATACAAGATCCATTTGTTTAGGAATATTTCGATCAGAAAGACATATACCAAATCTTGATATTACAAAGCGAAAAATTCGTAAGACTAACGCTCTCATGTATATCTTCTCTTTGTATAGAATATTAAACGAAATAATGTCAAAGTTGCTTTTCCTACAAAAAATCGTTAATTATAGTATTTATAATATATATATAGTGAAGGTGTTTTGATAATTAAATAAATACATAAGTGTAAAAAATTATAATTGTAAAATTTATGCAGCGTCTATTTCGTGTACATTCTGCTGTTAACTTCATCTCGGTGCTAATGCACTTTATACGTGATACGTAAGTATTCGTTAATTAAAATGCTTTAGAGCAATTTCGAAAATTTTCGGATTAAAAGATATTAGAAATGAGAGGAAGATTGACATGAAATAAGGGGCCCAGTGTGATATTCGCCGTTAATTTAAATTTTAAATAAAAAGAAAATTTTTTTTCACGGTTATATAAACTTTTGCGCGCTTTTGCGACTAATCGCTTCATTAACGAATACTTAAAATGCGTTTTTGTGCATCGTATACATGTATTAGGATTTGCTGAAGGGTTTACGCACAATTACATTTTCAGAATTTAAATTTAAATAAATGAATGTCACTTGATATTTATATAATGCAACGATCTAGAAACTCTAATGTAATATTTGATATTATCTGTATGCAATTCTATTATATTTATGAATTAGCAATATAATTCCTAAAATCATGTTTCATTAGGTTGATATGAATAATAAATATTCATGAAAATTTAAATAATTTATTACTTCTAAACTAATAAAAATTTTTAAAGGTCTTATAATTATGTTAGTTCAGAATAACACTTTTTTAAAAATTCATTTTGAACTTAAAGTACATTTTTCAAAAATATTAAAAACAAACTTCACAAGTATAAATGTAATTTTCATCTTATAAAGCCTAGAGAGAACACGTATGGAGAAAAAAAGTTTTAACATCTGCTTCAATAGTGTCTGATCTCATCAGTTCTCATATAAGACTCTATTTAAATCAATATAATGTTATTAAAACAGTAGGCTATGTTTAGCTTACTCATTTCATTCGAATTTCTCATTAAGTTTTCCATTCTGATACTATCAAGAAAGAATCAAACTAGATTTTTTTTCTATATTCTTTAACATATTCTTACCATGTAATGATATAAAATATGCAATATTTTGACAGCTTTAGCATCTCAAGTTTTGTTAGTTCTTGAATTATCCGAGCAAATGGTTTTTTAGCACGCAAATCTTATTTCAGATATTTCTAAATTAAGGACAATCAGTTTAGTTATTCCAATACTCTTTATTGTGTTTAAAATTTCAATTAGATTATACAAGTATTTAAAACATTAATAGTTTTTCAAGTTTAAACTTATACATTAATTTATATAAGTAATTAATCTACATGAATTTTGATTATTAAATTTATTAATTATATATCATTCATCGGCGATCTTAAATGATAAGCAGAGTGCACAGATATCGGAGAACCAATTCTTACTGGAGAATGAAAAATACATTCATTTTCTATAAAAATGAAGTATTATATCTTTTTTTTAATCCATTTTGTGTCTTCGTTTTTGTAATTTTCTATTAACCTATATAAACTCGTTTAAATTCATATATTTTACTGCTATTTATGCTCATTTAAAGTTTTTTATCTCTAAATTATTATTTGTCGTACGTTAAAAAGACATTTTTCTCTTCCAAATTTCATTCTTCAAAAATAAAACTTTTGCTGTCTAACTTACAACTTTCATTCAATTTGATAGCAAAAAAACTTATATACAATCTAAATCTTTCTTTTATTTATCGTAATATGTATTCGTTAATATACAGGTTAGTTTTTAACTTAAAAATGTAGATCTCAGGCACTTTTTATAAAAGAACTGCAAGTATAGTCCAAAGAATCATAACGTAATGTAGCATGCACATACAAAGTTTTAAATTTATTTTTCATCGCAGCTCAAAATCACGAATTTACTATTTCGTGATGAAAAAAAGTAGTCTCGTATTTTCACAGGCCTATTAAAATGGACTTTCATTTATTAAGATATAACAAAAGTTTTTCTATTATTATATCAATAATTACAAAAAATAAGATTAGAAAGGTTTATGTAGATTTAGCTTTATTAACTAATCTGGAATGGAAAAAACAATATTCAATATATGAAAAGCATTTGAAAGATTAATCAGCTCTAATGAAATAGATAGATTGTAAAATAATTGGTTTTCTGGCGCGTGTTTAATCCGCTTGTGAGTAGCGAATCGATGTTAGTTACTGATTTATTGTTATTAATTACAGTTAACTGAATTATTGATTTACTATTATTAATTACAGTTAATTTAAAGAAAGCTTATTATTATTTTAGATAAGTTCAAATAAATAAAAAATTTGTTAAACGTATTTGTAATTTTTGCTATAACTTGATGTAATTCGCTTGAAATATTACGTAATAAGCATTCATTTCAATGGAGGGTAATTTCCCCTATATATATACCTATACTTACTGTTACAGACAACAAATAACGACATTTTCATTCTAGCTATTCAAGAATTTACAAATGAATGTGAATGTAAATCTCGCATGAATAAAAAATAAGATTTCGTAGAAAATAAAAGATTAAAATAATGATAAAAGATGCTTTGTATGGTTGTAAAAGATACATTATATGGTTTTACAAAAATAACTGAATAGAAAAATTTTGAAGGAGGTCTATTCTTTTTAAATAAAACCATAGCATATTTTTCAATCAAAATTTTTATTGCTTAAATAACAAATTGCATAATATCTGATAAAGTAAATATAATTGTTGAATAAAGTTAATAATAAATTTGTAGGTTAAATTATTATAAAAATACATATTATGAAGTAAAACCTGATTATTGCAAAATATTTTTGTAAAATTCGGAATCAATGTATGTATTCAACAAAAACGACTTCTAGTGCTCAACCTAAACACAAAGAGATTTAATCGAAATTCATAAATTATTAAAAAAAAATTAAAATTTTGAATTAATAAAAACAGTTCTGATCCAACCCAAACATGAAGCTACAAAAAAGTACCAGCTTTGAATACAAGCGAAGGTCTTGCTTCCTGGGTGACCTCTGGCGCTCTCACTCCTCCTTCTCCTCTTCCAGAGCATATAATGTATTATGCGTAAATGTAGAACGACGGAGTTGACTACTAGCGGGTGGAAAGAGGATATATATATATATATATATATATATATATATATATATATATACATTTATATATGCATATAAAACGCGCACCCGTGTACCTTCTTTGAATTGGCCTGTAAAAATATTTGCTGCGGCCATTTCGTCCGACGACAAGCCATCTGGAGGAGACGTGCCTCGCAGTGATTTTCAGCAAATAATTCGATTAAAGCTCTCCTCGATTGCCGTTCCGAGTAAAATCGCCCGTAAATCGCTTTGATGTAATACATAA
Source organism: Sycobia sp. Sy_11 (assembly GCA_018907035.1). Lineage (NCBI taxonomy): Eukaryota > Metazoa > Arthropoda > Insecta > Hymenoptera > Epichrysomallidae > Sycobia > Sycobia sp. Sy_11. The sequence continues at coordinate 2,833,240 of JACCIC010000032.1, read as the reverse complement.
GCGCAGTCGTGCTAAGATCATGCCCGGAGCCCGAGTTTCGTATGGCAAAAACATCCTTTGGCAAAGCTCGATGTTAAAGTTCGAAAAAGACGCCCAGCGATCGGGCGGCTGCAGGGGCGTCGCAATTCCGAGCGCGCGATCGCGGGGCTTTCTTTGCGCTGCAAAAATTTTCCTTCGTCGAAACGTACGGCCATTGGGCATTGATGATATATGTCGTTGATACATATAAGTAATTCGTTAACTCCGCAAGTTATTGAACAGTTACATTCTCTTTTGGGAAAAAAAACCCTAGGACCCCAAAGAATTTTTTCTGATAACACCAATTAAAGGAGCAATTAAATAATTTCAAAACATTGACATTTACCTTCCTGAATTACTATCATCGTCTGGGCCCTCTATATTTGCCTTGGCGAATGGTAATGTTTTCACGATTTGCTCTCGGTTCTGTAAAAACAGATATATTGCGTTACGAGCTACGAGCCTTGAAATTTCAAATTTCCTGTAGGCAGTTACGGGCTGATAAAATTTAATCACCGCACTAAAAACTTTACTATTATAGAGCTAATATAAGCTTACACGTTCAAAGTGATTCAGATATTGATAAACACTTTCGTTGCTCAGCATTTTGAACTATTTCTCGTAGTTGAGATAAATTTTAGGACAATGTACGTAATTAATCGTTATACGAAAAATATACTAAGATTTTCATAAATGTTGATATTATCAGTTGTTCAATGTCATATATGTGAAAGTAGAACTCTAATAGATATCTATACTTTAGATCTCTACATTAAGGTTTATACTTCTTTTATCTATGATTTGTTACAATCACCCATGATAAAATCTACCTTCAAAAGTCAAAATGTCCGATATAAAATTTGTTTTAGAATTGATAGCTCTTTTCAACTGATAATTAAATTTCTTCTATACTTATACAGTATATATAATAATTAATAATTCAAAGTTTAACCTGTCAATGTATGAATTTAAATAAAATGAAGATGAGATAAAATTTTCAAGTACAATATCGGAATATAATTTTATGAAATTCAACATGGTTTCTGTAAAGGACGTATATTGCTACTAATAGTATTACTATTACTATTACATTTCAAGAGGAGTACTAGGTCGATTTTATTTATATTGACTGTTTCAAAGCTGTCGAATCTATAACCATACTCGTCTGATTTAGAAACTTAGTTCCTAAATCAATTTTAAATAATATAATATAAATATATATATCCTAATAAATTTAAAACTTATGTACAGCATGCAATTTAGGTATATCGTAGAAAATTAAAATTCCTTCTTTGTTACCGTAAGAACATTATTCAGATCTATTATTATTGAATTTGCTTAAAAATGATTTACCATTCGTAATAAATTTTGCTAAATTGGTTGGTTAAGCGCATGATTTTAAACTGTATTCGAAAATAATCGTTCCTTCTGTCGATTCGAAATTGCAAAATAATTTTGATAATCTGGTATGATCGATGAAACGAAAGCGTTTATTTTTTAATTTACATAAATAAAAATATGTTCAATTTAGTCTTAGACAGAGAATGAATTATGAATATTTTATAAACTTCACTAATTTTTCAAGTGTTAAATCTATTACGATACTGGGCGTCTTTACTGATAATAGAATAAAATTCAATTTTAACATTGATTTAGAAGCTCTTGAATCGTGAAAATAATAGATTTTATCAAAAGCACCATTCACAATTTTCTGAATATTTAATCAATAATAAAGATTTTTAAAGGTTTGCTTAAACCAATTGTGTCATATTCTTCGGTTATTTGATCTCAGCCTAACGAATACTGCATTAAAATTACTCGAACGTGTACGTGCAAACAGCGCTATGTACAAACTAAATATAAACAACCTATGTACGAACTTAATATAAAAACTAAATACAAATAGTCCTATGTGTTCTAAGATATTTGACAAGGAAAATTCTATGCTGATACTCATAAAATGAAACAGCAATGCACCCTTTTGACAATGATTTTGAACCAGCTCAGTATTGATTTAAATTCTTCTGAATGCAAGATCTGCTTCTTTATTCGGATCTTATCTTTCTTTATAATATTATTAATGGTAATGCTGCTTACAGATCACTAAATTCTTTGTGTGTATGTATACAGATAATAAATTTTACGGCATTTTAGAGTTCTTCATGAACTAATATTAAATAGAACATTTCTGATCAATTCACCAGTTAAGTGACAAGTGTTAATGTCTGAATTGGGACCTTTTAAATCGTTTATAAACTATTGATATAGATTTAACGCAATATAATATTGATTAAATTTTATGTTATAACTATTGTATGTAACTGTGTTAATTATAAGTATCAAACGAAATTTGTTTTAAATTTTTTTTTGTCAATATCCTACTATGAAAATAAATATTTATTTTGCGCTCTATGCTATGTTTTCTATTAAGTCATATAAATAACTGCATCTTCAATATCGAATGTAATAATTCAATAGTTGTACTACCAACATTAAACTGTTGAACACTGTTATTTAACTAAATGCCACTATAATGATATTGGAACACTTATATTGCTATATTGACATATTGTTATATACCATATAATTTGGAACTTTATGTCATATCATGAATGGTAAATACTAAAATTTTAATCGTACTTACCTACATTTTATTCCTTTATTTATATAAAAGTACAATTTATCTTGGAGTCATTATAATGAAGTAGTTCATATTGAATTACTTTACATAACGATACTCTCTATTCTTGTTATATATTACTCCATACTATATTCAATTACATTTTTAAGCTTGAGACTTGTATTATGGTAAATATTTATATGGTAAAAAATATTCTATGTTGTAATGAATTATATTTTTCCTTCGCTTACATTATTATTATTTCATTCATATATTTCTAAATTGAAGAAATAAATAAATATAAAAGGATTTTTAGTCTTGTTTAATTGTAACTCTCCTTTGGTTGGTTGCTTTTGTCCTTATAGCAAATTAACAATTTTCATTTCTATCATTGGAAGCATATGTCTATAATATATAAAATTTTCTGCTTTCCAACCTATAATTAGTATGGTTTTCCTTCTACTGTTGTTACTAGATTAGGTTCTATATCAGATTTTGATAAATTATTTTGTTTTAATTATACTCATAGAAGATCGTTTTAGAGATTTTCACTTTTATACCACTCATGGCGCGACTCTGATTTTTGTATCCCCTCCAATCGAATGCACAAAACGAATACCCATTTGCTTTATGCATATACATAAATAATATCTTAACATTAGTCTACATTTTTCAGGCAGCAACAAGTACCGTAGAAACTACATCAAAGGATATATAAATGTTATCTTGATTTACACACGATGAAGAAGTGGGAAGTAACAAGCGTCACTTCGGGCTGCGTAACACTGAAGAAGGCAAAGAAGGCAAAAAAGCTCTCATCCATTTCGCATCCTATAATTTTTCTTAATTTTCCAATTAGTGCTAAGAAAAGCCTCACTTCCTTCGATCAGTAAACTTTTTTCTCGAACTTTCTTACTTCGAGCACGTAGCACATTGATAGGCTCACAAGTCACCCTGATCAGGTCGAAACACAATAATTGCTTTTCACAGTAATATAACCGACTCCGAATATAACTTTCTTACAAGCGATTGAAAGAGACGATTGGCTACTCCGCACTTTTAACACAAAGACACGCGTTCCAGATACGTTCCCGATTACGAAGTTATGATCGATAACCCTCGCGTGCTAACTTGCCATTCCATTCTTAATGTACAGTTAAACTCTCGATATTAATAACATTTCCATTCAAATATTATATTATTCGCTTTACGTTTATGTACCTATAAACAGCTAGTCTATTAACAGATAATTCTACTTAAATGTTAAATTTTGCGTTTGTTTTCAGACATTTTTATCAATATGCGAATTTGTAGGTGCGATCAATACTTACGAAGATCGGATTTAGAGCAGTAGAAATTTTTAGGTGGCAATGCAATGGGCACGTAATTAAGAAAATGAGACATAAATTTAAAAAAATAATTGAAATATCATTGTTAGTTAAATTATGTAATTTTAAAGTTTGTTCGGGCACGTTTTAGTATCGTGTTGTAATTAAGATTTTAAATTTATTAAACTGTTTTTATTTTATTTTCGGCGCGCGTACATGGGATTTCCTTGTAAAAAAGTCCAAATTGTACATTTAGTATTTATACTTAATTTTTCGCTATTTAAAAACATAAAGTTACAATTACTTAAAATGGAAGTAGAATCCGGAGAAAAACGGCATTAAAATTCGTGATTGATTCGAATATTTTTGTTAAAGCAACATAGGTTCAATGTAAATAATCTTTAAAATATAATAAATAAAGCTGCGCTATTAAGGTTTTAAAGAGCTAGTGGTTAACCAAAATATAAGATAATTTTTTAATCTAAGATTGAAATATTTAATGGCTCTCTGTGCTTAGATGTATATTTACTGTGATTGTACTGTTTAATTGGATTTTAGTTTTAGGACGATATCATCTAAATTTCTCTGAATTGTTAACGATTCATGAAAATTTTTTTTGAATCATTATACTTCATTTGTAACACTTATTGAAGTTATTTAACAATAATTTACATGTGACGTATGTTACATTTAATGTCAAGATATTAATTTTTCATCAACAATCAATGCTCGCGAAAAGTGCATGGTTGAATACTCGGTTAGTTTATATTTATTTATAACTCGAGACTCAACTTTATTTATGCTTATAAAGTCTTTTATATTATTTTATTTAATTTGAAAAAAATTTCCAAAAATAAAATCACTATAACTGCGTCGTTAAAACGATCACATAAAATATCATAAAACTGTAACATTAATGCGTCAGAGTCTGAATTCGCGTCCTGTCGGCCAATTAGATATAATTAATATAATAGCGAATGAAACAGCATGAGCGTCATGGATATTAAATGCAAGCAAATCTGTATTTACCTTCGCTACAAATAAGGCTATACTTTTGCTTTTAAAGTGGCCGTACTAATTTGATTTGCGGCGCATCTGCGTGCGTTGAAAGCTTTTTAATTAGAGTTTGTTAAATAATTGTCATATTAAGAAGATTGTGCTTCTGCTCAAATATTGAAGGCTCAAGCAAAAGCTTTATTCTCAGCGAAATGGAATCATATCAAAAATTAAATTTTTAAATCTGCCAGAAAATTATAGATTCAAAAGATTTATCTTCATATTTGTCAAAAATGCGATGCTCTGATGATCTCTTTATATATTATTTAAATTGAGTCAAAAATATTTGAACATTTTATACACAAATTTTATGTATGTATATTAATGATCATATTTGATTAAACGCATTTATGAAAGAAAATTATCATTTATAATAGATATAGTAGATACATAGCTGTCATAAGAGACGTAGAAATAATAATAACTGCCTTCAGGACGTTCCCTTAAATCGATATAGAAACAGATTCCAGAGTGTATAGTATCAAAACAGTTTTTTTGTTTTTTCAACACAAATACTATTTGACACTCGTCAATGATATTCTTGTTTTTTTTTTGTCAAATTGTATTTAACTCAATTAATATATAAGTAAATAATGAGCATAAACAGTTATACAGAATCAATATGTGATTATACTCTATATAATTATCTTATATGTGTAGAAAGTAACAAAGAATGAATCTAGTACATTTTAGTATGTGTGTGTATGTGCGCATATCGATAGAAACTGTTGTATATATGTGTACGCAGAGATTTATAAAGCTACAGGAACGCAGGAAGTATAAAACATCTATACAAGAATGATAGAGAGAGAGAGAGAGAGAGAGAGAGAGAGAGAGGGGGGAGAATGAGAGAACCAGAGAAAATATCACGAAAACGTATATTTACAGCTCACTTTGGATTGGCTTTAAAAATCTTATATCTTATATCCATATGAAATACTATATACTTATTTGTTATGCTTTTGTATCGCTCCAGCTTTCTCTAGTGGCGAAGATGTGGCCGATGGAGAAGGGGTGTCTATAAAACGACGAATAACGATCATGACAATAAAAATATTGTTTGGCAATTTGTAAAGACTCGAATATAATGATAGATTATGAAATTCCATTCTAACACACAGTGTTATATATTTTTTTTATTTATTATAAACTTTTATATATAAACTTTTTCGAATGCATTTTATTGTAACGTATACTTTTAAGCTCGCTGATTAAATATATAGACCTAAGAAGATCGAGCGCCTCCCATAATCCTGTACTCGCCACTAACTTGTTCCCGTTCTTTTTCCCTCGGTCATTTCGATCTCCGATGCCGAGAGGTCTCAACCCGTTCTCGCGAGATAAACGGGCAGTCGTTCGTCCCGAAGGGTAAGGAGCCTCGAAACGCGGAAGCCGTCTATCTCGCTCGCCTCCTTCACTTCCTTGTCCGGCGTGCTTATACCGCCCCTCTTGCTATTTCACTCTTTATACTCGCGTTTTCTCCAGTTATCTATAGTTATTTGGCGAACTCCCCACCTCTCTGTCGCTCCGACTACGTACTATATTTTTCTCGCATATATATATATATACTCGGTCGCCGAAGCGCCATGCGTTTTGGGTCACGTCGACGACGATGCGACACTTGCGCGGCCGCGTGGAAGCTCCGAGACACGTATACGACTCTTCCGAGGCGCACGCGAGGGGGTGAACTTCTGTAATTATATATGTATATATATATATATCTTTAGGAACAGAGGGGGAGGATCGAAGCGCAGAGACAGCGAGCGCGAGTCGATATGTGGAGCAGACAGGAGGGTACTATATAGAACGAAAGTCGTTAATGTACAGGGAAACGCCAGATTGTATACGTGGCCTTTTCTTTCGCTCGTTCACCCCCCCCCCGTCTTCACCACCCTTAGATGATCGAGGGTACGGGGAAATCTCACGCGGTGTAATTAAACAGAGACGCCCGTTTAACGATCGTACGGGGATCCAAACAACTTCCTGGCGAACTTCCGCCAAACCTTTACAAAGTGCCGATGGATTATTTTTTTCTACCCTTTCTCTCTCACTCTCGCTCTTTTTCCTACTCTTCAAGACGAAACTGAAAAAAAGAAGACGATCAAGAGATGCACGTGTCGACGTCCAGGCGCGAAGTCGCAAACATCGGGAGCTCTCGTTCCAGTTTTATTAACACTCGTGAATCCTGACGCAGCGCGGAGGAGCTGTCGCGCGCAGTGGCGCCAGGATCGAACGTGAATAACAAATTAGTTTTTTATCTCGAGGAAAAAGAACTCTATATACGTAGGGAAGAATGTTTAAGGAATGGAATTTATCGCCTTTCACTTAGATCACGATCTTACGAAAAATTTATACGCACGCTTAATATCGAAAGGTTTAAGAATTTATATAAGTATCTCCTCGCTTTTTTTCTCTTGCAGTTATTTTCCACCAAAATGATATATTCCACTCGCTGAAAAAAAGGAATAATTTATCATTGGTCGATTGAGTAAAAGCATTTGTTATTCAATAATTTCGTTATAGTTTTAAATTATTTAACTTTTCAATCAGTCTGATCTATTTTATAAAATGAATACGTGATCAGAGAGTGTTTTATTTGACGAAGAAGCAGCAGAAACTATGCTTGCTAAAGATATTTGATTCTTTGTTTTTTTTTTTTAGGGTTTATAGTCACATCCCCCTGTTTAGGGTATTAGTGACTACAAATTAACTTTATTTACCTCTATTTACAATGTATTACAAGTTATAATTTTATACAGATACAAAAAAAAAAAAAAAAAAAATAAGCACATATTGATACATGATATATTTGGTACATTACATAATATCTATTACCTGCATTATTTTGTTTAGATTACATTTTTTAAATCTGTTATTTTTATATATTCTATAATTTTTTTAAAATTTATAGGTAGGTTTAATATATCTTTCACATCCAAGTTGAGTTTTAGGTGGTCTCTTTCTTTACTATATTTCGGGCATTCTGTGAGTAGATGTTTAACACTTAATTTTACGTCACATGTTTCGCATGTGCTTCTCTCTTCCTTGTTAAATATTGCTCTATGTGTTATTGTCGTATGACCAATCCTTAATCTTGTAATTATTACTTGGTCTTTTCTGTTTAGTTTCATAGCTGGGCTTTTTTCATAAATGTTATTTCTTATTTCGTGTAATGTACTTTTTTTCATTTTCCATATTTTATTCCATTCTTCAAATATTTTGTTTTTAATTATTTTTTTTATTTTGTTTTTATCTATGCTTACGTCGATTTCTTGGGTTAAGATTCGGAACCTGTGGTAGAACGGCGCACTTGCTTTCTTTTTAATTTTGTATACTGTATCATCTTTAGTAGTTAAAATTTTATTTACTTGGTTCATTGGTGTATCTAGATATTATATTTGATTCTTGTACGAACGCGGATTTGTAGAAAAACGATATCATGCGCCAATGATTAGCAAGCTGCTAATTTCATGCAATAGAATGTTCGTTAGATCAATTAACATTGTTGATTCGTTTATTCTGTGCTCCCCTTGCAATGACAAGTAAAACATAGTAATCATAGAGAATTAACATTTTTTTAAAATATCTATTGCTATGTGATAAATATTTTAAATAAACATTTTTTCCATTTTAGAATAAATATGAATATTGATTATTGATATTTAAAAGTAATTAAAGACAATGAAATCAAAGAAAATATAGAGAATTAAATCAATTAGAAATATTAATTTCATCCTGATCAGAAATAATTAATAAAGCTATGAGTCAAGTAAAGAAATCAGTGAGATATTTACTGATTTCTGACAAACAGTTTCATTTTATTAACGATCAGGAGTTGCTGTTGGATATCGCTATTGAATGCGTATATAGGCGACACAAATTTGTTTGTCCGAATCTTTCGCAACTGGCATAAATTTATATCGGTTAATAAAACAAGGCCAATAAAATCTTTATACTAAGGAGACTGTATATACAAGAAAATCCTAATGATACACTACGACAATCTTAATGTAGATGTATATAATTTAAAAAGTAGATTTAAGGATGTTTGCTCGGTCCACTAGTTTTGAAGTAAAACATCGGTCCTATTCAAATAGTCACGAGAAATTCAGGTTCAGCATTTTTCATACTGACTACTCCTCCACCTACCTTAACGACACGGACGCTCGGAAACTTCATTTTTGCCTCGTGATAACTTCTTTTTAACAGTCGTAATAATGGTACACACTCTCCATGTATATAGTATTGTGCTCCACGTGGAATTTCCAATTGGTTCTTTTACCCCACTATGTAACTAGCACTATGTAAATACAACTGTTCAACTAATAATGGCTAGAAAGATAGTGTAATGACGTTTCATACTTTCTAGTTTTTTATACTCATTAAAAAAAACACGATTATCAAAATCACTTACGACGTTAACGCTAGTTCACTCCGTTTGCGATTATCTAGTATAAGACACGCGTTTCTCCTGGGTTGGTATCAACGATCGCCACATCAGGTCAAAAACGAATCATTCGGTTTAATAATTATATGTTACATATTGTACCTTCTGTAAATCTTTTTTAACAAACCTAAGTATCCTGTAGAAGTTCAATATATAATTTTGTCATTTCGAAACTCTGCCGGTGATCCCTAAACGCTTTTTATGACAAAATAATAAGGGTAGAAATTTTTGTTTTGGAATAGGAAGTTAAGATAAAAAGAAGTTAAGAGCAGTAATCAGTTACTGGTCTTTTTATGATTTATTAAAATTAAAAATTGTACTTATCTTTACAATTATTAAATAGATTTCTAATATTAGTACTGTTTCTAAAGTAAACTTGAATATTATGCTTTTTGAATGCACTTCTAATTCTTTCGAATAATTATATTTATATTTTACATATGGTAATACCACGATTTTATTATTATTATCCCTCTTTTCCATATTACGTTTTCTAGTGCTACGAGTATTATAAATTTGATCCACTTTCTCTACAATCATTTTATCTATAAAGTCTGTTGGATAATCATTGTTAATGAATATCTCTTTAAGCAATTTTAAATTATAATTTCTAAAATCTTTGTGTGACAATTTTATTACTCTGTCGATGACTATTTTGACAGTACCTATCTTATTTCCCAATAGATAGTGTGAGTTAAAATTTAATTTTACTCTGTTATTACTAACTCTAATAACATTGACATCCAAAAAACTTAATTTATTGTCTAATTCTATTTCTTTTGTATATTGAATTGTATCATGGATGGAATTAAAAACATCCACCATTCTTCTACACACCTTTCTGGTACAATTGTAAAGATATCATCAACATATCTTTTATAGATCATTGGTGCAAAATTTAACTTATTTAATTCAATATTTTCTAATTTTTCAATTACCAAATTAGCAATCACCGTTGATAAAGGTGATCCCATTGGACAACCATATCTCTGTTCATAATATTCATTTTTTTTTGGATCCCATATATAAATTTAAACAATCTCTACGTAAGCTCCAAGAAATTTCAACCGGGACGTGAAGATTATATATAGTACGCAACAAGTATCAAAGTCTAAAAATTTTTTATTTTGCAATAATCTTCTTGCCTAAGTTTTGGTATTTTTTATTTGTACGTTCTTTCGGGCAAAGTATAATTTTTTTGTTGCATTTCCTTAATTCCTATTATTTTTGCTTCGAGTAAATTAATAAATAATGGTTCGAAACATCGCACAAACCACTTTCTTTCAAGTTTTCTCTGTACGTGCTATTCTAGGGTCTTGCTCAACAACTCGCTCTCGCGCTCTCCTGCTCTGTCGGTCTCGGTTTGTCTCTAGATTGCCTTTCAATCCAAGACATTGCTCTGATGCAAGTACTTGACACACGTTGCTTATGGCATATTTCGCGCTGCTAATATCAAAGATGGCTTCATAAAGCCCTTCTTATCATATCGATTAATGGTTCATTATGATGTACTGATAGATAATATATTATTATAGAAGTATTATAGAAAATATCCGAACATTTAAACATACGGCAACAAATCAAATTTCGAATGTGCATTGGATATCGGTTTAATAAGACCAACCTTTTAGCGGAACTGAATTTTTGTTATTTATTTATTTCAGAAACTACGGAGTTATAAAAAAGGGCTGGCTAATTGTCATTATATTGTTATAATTAGATAATGGTATAAAGACTATAGGACTGATAAAAATACTTGTGAATTTAACTTGCATAAACAAACAATTCTATCACTTTTGAATCAGATATATGTGTTCCTTATTATAAGCTAATCTTACATATTATTTCGAATAAAAAACTCCTTAAAAGCTCATATTTGACAAAATATACATATCTCATATTTATTACTTATCGTCGTATTATTTCTTTGAACTTCCGCATGAATGATGTTTCATTATTAGACTGAATTCAGTTGTTTTTCAGTGTAAAATAAATAATTTTTAAAAATCTTAAATATATAACAAAATCAGCGAGAATATGTTCTTAATGGTATCAATGTTTATAATTTGTGTTATAAAGTGCGTATTCCTGATATTTTAAGGGAAAATGTCAAAGGACAAATTACTGATCCGAGAGCCGAAAAAGCCGCAAGGAGCCGCAGAGAGCCGCTCGGAGTGTCTTCGGGTGCAGCAAAGAGCCGCAGAAAGCCGCTCGGAGCTTTTTCGGAAGCCGCAAAGAGCAGCAGCGAGTTGTTTTAAGAAACCGCAGAGTGATTTGCCTCTGAATAACTGTCTATTGGTAAAAATGCCCGTTGGCAACAACGCTATTGGAAAAATTTCCACCCATCATAATAAGTTTATTTAATCGTACTTTTAATTATTGTCATTATGAATGTTTGATTTTAGTTATGGGATTCCTGTTCGTACTTTATATCAATGGTAAGAAACGATTATTTCAATCTTTAATTATAAATATCTATTAAATATTTTTGTTAAAAATTGGAGTAAATTATTGTACCATTCATAATTGATAAACAATATAGATGTAACTGAACAAACAGACAGAGAGAGAGAGAGAGAGAGAGAGAGAGAGAGAGAGGGGAGGGAAAAGAGAGATAAAAATTAACCTTTTTTGTTCTTAAACTTTGCCGTGGTTCATTTCTTCAGTATCTTCCTGCAACAGAGAACATGACAATTTTTATTAATTTTGCTGCTATCAATTTGACAATAACAGATCATTTATTTAATTTAAGAAGGATATATATTATATTCTTAATATTTATTGTAATTGAAAATTACGTTTTGATAGCTAATATTTTACGAAATAGAATAGCTGTCTGTTATAGGTCGATAAATTATCTTAAAACTAAAGGAATCACCATCAAACGATATCACGATTATACTTTAATCTTCCTGAAGTTTTAGTTTGGGGCTAAATATTATTTTTCAGATATTGAAGGTGAAAGTTAACGTTATTTACGAGTTCATAATCCTTTCATGTTTTACACCATTAAATCTTTTGCGGTAAACATTTTTACATTAAAATACTTTTATCAAATTTTATATACAGGGATATTTGAATAATAATTTGCTAAAGTTGCAAAACTCGCATCACTTTAATCTACTATTATTATTTCCAGATGCTTGCTCAAGAATTACGCATAATATAACTTTATACAATGCAAGAACTACGAATTAATATAGTGACATTGCTCATATAAATAAAAATCCAGTCGTTGAACTGAAATATTTAAAATAAAAAATAAATATGTTTACTATATTAATCGCTATTATAAATGTAACGTAATAAATTAATTCTTAGTTTATATATTGGTTTTTATAATGCGGCACGATGAAATTACACGATATGCAGGATAAAGAAGTACATTTTATACGCTATACCACTTCATTTAGATTTTCGCATAATCGCAGCAGCCTCGCAGTAAGACCGCAGCAACATTCGTTGAATCGCCGCGAAAATACACACCGGCAGCATGCTCGCGGCGATCAAAAATGCTCTGTAGGAAGAGCGACGAGGAGACTAATTGGACCCAGAGAGGTGCGGTTTGCACAGGAGCCAGCAGTTACCACTACGCCGGTTATACATTGAGCGGGCGAAGTGCAAGTCTGCGCTGCGTGTACGCGGGCTAAAAAGTTCTCTCATTCTTGACGACTTACTTTTTTTATTCGAAATTTGTTATGGACTTTAGATATTTATAAAACGATGAGAATGATTGAATTATATTAAGTTTAAGTTAAAGAAATTCTAGCTTTCGCTTTATTTCAGTCACCAATTTTTATCTTAATGCCCAAAGTACGCTCGGTGTTATTTTCCTAAAGATGTCGGCCATCAAAGAAAAGTAAGAACGCAATTTTATTTGCAAAGTAAATTTATTTTAAAAGTATACCTTCCTGAACTTCAATAGTAAGTCGTAATCTGTTGTTAATATGGAATCATTTGAAAAGTAAAGGGGGAGAAAGGCAGAACAGTGGTCGATGAACGGGGGTGGCGTTGTTTAATCATCATTTTGAAAAAATATATAGCTAGGGTTTTTTGGAAGAGGTTATAAAAATAATTCTATCTTTGAAAACACAAATTAGAGACATCTATCTCGAATATTTGCTTAATTCTTATGCTTGGACTGTTACTTCGAGGAATTCTTTATTGCGTGCAATTGCAGGTAAACTGTGACGGAACAAATGAACTACAGATTAAACCGGTAATGAGGGCGACACGACGCGACGTCGCGCTATGCCTGGAAATAGAGCTCTCGTTTATTAGACTTATGTTTATTAGATCCAGACAATTTATTCGTATCCGTTTTTTATTGTGAACAATTGACATGATATTTTTAATTAAGAATAAAACATTAATTTTACAATTGATGTTCACTTTTATATATATATATGAGCACTTATATTAATATTACTTTCAATTTTACATAAGGTTTTATACCGAGAATAATGATAAAAAAAATAAACAAGTTAAAGTGGTAATAAATTTATTTACTTTTTTAATTAATAGGAGTTTTCATTTTTAGTATTATATTTAATTGCAAAGCATTACAAAATGCGTTACAAAAAGGAAGTCATTCTATAATTTAATTGAATATACAATTATATAATTTTTAAAAAAATATTTGGTAAAATAGTGCTATCAAAATATTTTATTGAGAACTACATTTACTGTAGAAAATAGAGTATTAAGTTATTTATTTTTATATTAATTTACAATTAAAATATGTAATACTATTAAATATATAATGAAGCTCAGTAATTTTTCTATGGTTTATGTAGTTAATAAGATATTTTTAAAAATGTGTGAATAGAACGCTGAGTATTACTTTTAAAAACTAAATATTTTTTTTATGTTATTTAACAAATATAAATTAAAATTAAAATTTTCGATGATTGTCTTATTAATAGTTTGTTCGTAATGTATAATGAAATAGTATAGGAACAATAGTCTCGAATTTCATTATGGATGCATTTAACTTCACATGTGCAGCTGTCATCTGTCATTGCGATGTCAAAAATAACTGAAAATTTATTAATAAATTTGTCGGTTAGCCGAATCTTTCAACTGTCAATTGCATGGCATATTTATAAAGTTGCCTTTCGATTTTATTATAACATGCCAAAACATAATATTGTTATGATTAGAATAGTAGTATACACAAACCTTTTTATTAAATCTTATTCTTGATAAATGTAAATAATGTAAATGTTATTTTGTTAATAACAACATTAACTTTCTACATCTGTTATAATTTTCATTACGATATTTCAATACATTTCGTGCTATCTCGCCTGTACAGAGGATATCTTACCCAAGGAAATATCGGGTATGATAGTACGAATTGTTAAATATCTCCTGCAAATTAGTGTTGGCAGTTAATTTATATGATATCGCTGGAATCTTGAAAAAATAACCAATGTACAGCTCGTTTCTGAATATGACTTTCAATTTTGTTAAAAACTTTTTAATACAATAAACCTTATTTTCAAATGGTCTCCCATGCCAGTTAATGTTAAATTGAATTATATTTCCGTTAATCAAAAGGCTCGTGTTCTAAATTTTCATCGTTAACAGAGATTGAAACTGTACTTTGAGAAATATTTAGCAAAAAGGCACATGTGATGTCTTAAAGAAAAGTAAATATTATTGTCGCAATAAAATAAACTCGTATTTCAAATAGTATTAGAAATTCTTCTTGTTTAATTACTAAATTAGTTGAATTATTTATTTTTTATATCGTCACAAAATATTTACGTTAAAAATTTATTTTTCCAGGCCACGAATAATTGTCATAAAACGTGACTGCGGTAGGTGAAATATATAGATAGTATTACAACATTATATATATATATATATATATATATAGACTATTTTTTCTCATCATCTCCCTTTCTTCATATTATATTCCTTGATCTATTTGACTCTGAATGACCTCTATTGATAATAAATTTAAGTAAAAGCGTATTTCATACATCATAGTGATATCACTTCTCTCTCTCTCTCTCTCTCTCTCTCTCTCTCTCTATACTACCGACTAAATTAGTATATCAGTTTATCCCCTTCAAGACATGTTAAGACCCTTAAGGATTTTATTTTGTAATAGAACTGTTTCGGTAATATTTAATATTTCGAATTCTAAAAGATAAATCTTTTTGCTCAATGCATATACTATACGTATTGGATCTTGAATTGTATTATATTGTTTAATATTGTATTCTTATAAAAAAATTGCTTAATAAACTTGGTATAGTGCCATTATAAGTACATTCAATTCTTTAAGAAATACTTATTAGTTTATTTCTTATACGATATTTTTATCCGAATTCTCTATAGCTATTTTCGTATTTCGATCGATAAAATTTTTTTAAATATTTTTAAATTTGAATGCAATAACTGTACAGATAAATTAACGTCTGAAATTATTCTTCTAAATATTCTTCTATTTTATTGTATACTGAAATCATTCAAATTGAAATTTTACGAAAAGTTGTTTTAACGGAAAATACGATCATCTCTTCTATTCGGTAACTGTAATTATAAATATCTGCTGACAAAAGTTATACAAATTTTAGTGTCAGAAATGGTACACAATATTGATATTAAGACAATCAAATATCGTATGCATTAAACATAGCTAGCAAATGTATGTAGACGTATCAATATATGCATAAAAATATAATTCATAAACATAGCATCCTGTACATACTTAAATCAATGAAATTTTTTATTTGATTAATGTCTAAACATTTACAATGAAAATAATAGAACATTGAGTGACTATAATTCACGCACTTGGGATATAGGAATTTTATTTATTTATTTATTTATGCTTTTTTTTATTATATTATTAACGGAGTAGTTAGTCCTTTTACTCAGACGTAGACATATATCCGATTTAATTAAATTTTGAAACCTTATCAATTCATATTATTGAAGATACGAATGAGTAATCGTAACATATCATTTTTTTTGTTTCTTGTTATGATCTTCTGGACTCTCATAATATACTAGGTAAAGAGAATCTGATCTATATTATATACAATTAATATTCGTTTACTTTATCTAGAATTATAAAATGTCTAACGAAGATTGTGTATCTGTAGCATTACACCATTTTATTGAGTTCTAATTGCTGAATAGTAATCTAAGAAATTTGATTTTTATTTATATTGTTGAAACCTGTAATTTTAGTTTTTTTAAGATAATTTTTTGGTAATAATAGTCTATATATAAGCGTGTCAACAATACGATAATTCAGCGATGCAATATAGGTATAGAGTTCGTTCTCCTATACGAGCTCTTCCGCGGCATCGCGCTTCAAAACGAAGGAAGAGCTCTGCTTGCATTTGACCTTAGAGCCAGAGGGGATCCCGCAAAATATTGACAACGCAATATCCTTTTATTCTTGGAACGGTAACAAATACTCTTCATACAAGATGTTACACAATATAGAATGCCACTTCTGTCGAACTGCCTCGCGAGAGAAAGGGTCGATTGGGTTTCAGCCATCGGGGCCAAAATCCCAGGCTTTTGATCTATCCCGGCATTTCTCCATACCTATCTAACGGCATCATGACCCAGTTTTTCTCTCCCTCCGTATCTGTACTCATCCGTCGAAGGTGCTACATTTATATTAATTTATCGGCCTATTGTAATAAACGCTTGGTAACGGTTTAGCGCGGCTTGTAGATTAAGTTCTATAGAGAAAAATTCAAGACATTTAGGTAAATTTAAATAAATCTGTAGAATATCAATTGTTTTTGTGACGCGGTGGCTTTTATGGGATGCGTGAACTCGGATTAACATCTCACCACGAATTTTCATTTGTATAGTTAGGTTCAAAAAGGATTCACTAAAGTTCCAGTTTGAATAAATTTTCCCTTCTAAAAAATGTTTAGATGAAAGAAATTATTCGTATTTGTATGATTAGTACATTCTAGGGGAGTTTACACATTATCGGTTTATTCCAACACCTCAAAACATATAAGTGTAACAAATTTTCCTTTAAAGAAGAGGGTGGATGCTTTTCAAAAGCTTTCTCACTCAAAGCCTTAATTTAAAATCTAATTTACAGTTAGATTTTATTACAGTTAGATTTCTCTTTTACAGAGCATCAAGCCTCGCAAACCTTTAATCCACCCCTGTTAACAAGTTCCTGTCGCATACTCTGCAATTCTCATGTGATTTTGAACAAATTTTTTGGGTATTTAAGAGTATAATACTTTTAATGAAAGGTAATAAAATTTGTGTGATACTTTATTATTTTATGAAATTCTATTACATTTATTCCATATAACATCATACATCTGAAGCATAATCTATTGCCGGTATATAATAAAATGTGATTAATGTTACGAAATAAAAAATTTCTATCTATGAGTAGCAATCGCTTCTCGTTATAAAGAAAAACTTATAATATTTATATATATTTTTTAAATATAGTTTGTACCATTTTGATACTGTTATATTTAACTTTGGAATATTGTTTCAATTTGTATTAATTACTTCTATCTTTTTGCAACGCGTAAAAAAAGTTCCCTTTTCATTCCCCAAGTCATATCTTATTGATTTCTTTATGAATGCAAGATGACAAGCGAAAAATGGTAAAAATATCACTGACAGCTGTTACTTTTATTAGCCAACAAAATTTCGTTCTTTTTAGCTTGTTTTTCATTTTAAATCATTTTAAATACAATTTTTATATTATTTTTAAAATATTTAAAAATAATATTTTATCCTATGAGAATAAACCAGTAATAATGTAATAATATAAAAATTCAAATGAAGGTTGAATACAGTGTGGAATGCATTATACATATCGCGTTTATAGACATAAATAGAATAATGTACAAAACTGGGTTAGCATTTGCAATCGAAAGAAATGATATAATGCAATATTATTGTACAATAGTCCAGGTGTTATTATCAGATTTAATTAAATACTGTGTTATTAAACACTTTGAAGTGCACGCTATCTCTCAAACCTATACCTTAAACTTTTAATATGTTTTATTTTTGTTCAATGTTGAAAAAAATAATGAACCTTAAATTTACGTATGCGTATATATATAGTAAAATTGTATATGAATTAAAGCCTCGAAGCCTGTAGGTGACAAACTATACGTGATCTCCAAATAAAAGAGCTATATGAATACAAGTGAAGTCCATTTAGGCATTATCTAGATGTCTGCATAATGAGCACCAGCCCATTTCAAGTCGTCTTAACGACGATTAGGAAATTCCAAATTTTACATCGACAAATGACACATCTCACATTTATTAGTAAAATATTCAATCGATGATTTTATATGCCAAAATCAATACGCTTCATCTATTTGCTCGGATGATTGTAGCACGACTCTGAATTTTACTTTGAAGTGCGCTAAATTTCATAGCAGGCATTGAGCTGTGCTACTACTTTTCGCCGCTCTAATCGTAAATTGCGTTAGTTTATATGCGCCTCGTGGCAGCAGTTACGATTTCCGTCGTTTCAACTGGTGATTCATAATCCACAAACTTCATCTCTCCTTTTATAAGCCAACTGGCGGTTTTTAAAGGATAAATCAAGCGGCTTGTACAATTAATTCAAATCAAGATAGTCAGTGTATATTAGTACGTATGCATTTACTCGTACATCTCGTTACAATCGTCGCGTGATCGCTATAAACAATGCCGCATGTTCGGAACGTGCGCGCGCGCGCCAGTGTGCGCGTATCGTTCCCCTCGAAGTTCAACGAAGTATAGCTACTCTTATACGGGACTTATACGATTGCCGCATCGACGCACTGTGCGTGCAAGAATTTTGCGCACTCTCGGGGGCCGGTTAGGCTAGAATGAATCTCAAGGACGAAACGGCTTGTTTACTACAATACCCTCACTGGAAAGCCAAGAATGCCCTTATTCAACCGTACACGTTTATATAATGCACACGCACACGCACACGCACACGAACGCATTCGCATAGCGAGATAGAGAGAGAGAGAGAGAGAGAGAGAGGGGGGGGAGAGGGAGACTCGCGTCGTTTTTTACACTCCGCATCTAGGCGTATTGTGTAGTGCGCAAAAAAGCAGGGAATGAGACCGTATAATAGGCCGCTCGCGGCCGTTAGCGTTTTGTCGAGCTCTACAGCCTCATAAAGACACGTCAGGTGCGCGCTCTAAATCAATTTCTTAACGCAAGCTAGACACGCGAGCTCGCGGCGCGCGCGCGCGCGATGTGCACGCGGAAAAGGAAGAGGGAAAAAGGCTCGATGTGGGATTGGGCGGTAGGTGGTGCGGGCGCAGTGGCTCTTCCGTTGGGCGCGCGACATTTTTGACATCTTTAGCGCTGATCGCCCGGGGACATTCGCGATAGATCTTCGGAAGAGAGAGCGTCGACGCTAGAAAAATATGCGAGGCATTTGCTTTTCAAGCTCGAGCTCAAGACGGGCTGGAGAAGGAGGACGCTGCGCCGAGTCTCGTATGGGGAGCCATATCGCGCGCGCCAATGATTCGTGTTCGTATTGTTGTGAATCAGCTTCAGGGGATGAAAGTCTCAGGAAAAATTGCTCAGTGTGTTTTTTCCCGGTATTTTGAGAAAATCGACGCTCGCGGAGTACGAAAGCGCGCGAATGAAAAATTAGTCCGATGTAGAAGATTTACATTGATTGCATTATCCCGCGCAAAAACAAGGGAAATTAATGGTCTAGAATTATGCAAAGGTTCGTTTTATAATAAAAGATTAGAGAAAGATTCCAGACCTATTTATATAAGCTGTAAAGTTAATATTTTAAAGTACTTAATATTTTAAAAAGAACAGGATAATATTTAAAGTCGAAATATGTATAAATGAAAGCGGCCTGATTTCATTTACAATTTTTTAATTCTTCATATTTATACTATACATACTATAACACTATAGATTGCGAAAAGTTTTAATTGAAATTGAAGATTATATTTCTGAATAATTATTAAACTGTAATTCAATGAAATTGTTACAGTAGTGGTCAAATAAAAATTTACATTATCTTATGTTCCTAACAACTATTCAATTACTATCAACAACTAATCAACAACTATTCCTAATACTATTCAACAATCCAACTTATTATTGAGCTTAATGAGTGGCACAAGACAATAAAATTAAAAATTTTTAAATTTTAACACTAATTTTATTTCAACATTATTTAATTATAATTATTTTATTAAATACAATACTTTACTGAAATATTTAACACTGAGTTTTCATAGATTTTCGACTATGCTGTATTATCATAAGCGTAAAGAAGGTTTAATCAAAATCTTGATTTCGTTAGAAACAGTTTATGAGCTTTCATTTCAACCATTATTTAAATTCAAATAACGAAATTATTTACGCGTACATTATCATTTGCTTAATATTTATGTGCGTACAATGTGTTTTTTTCGTGAAAATCTTGATTTTGTAAAAAAGTACTTAATCATAAACAAGCAATATTCTATAGATAGATCGGTAATGCAGACTTTACGTGGGTTCATTAATTATCCAAATTCGACACGCCATTATTTGCATATTCGCAACAGCAATTTGGACAATTACATAGTAATATATATATATATGTAGATCTTGAGACATTCTTGGATAAGTAGTAAAATTTCTCATTCGGGCAAATATTCAGATTAATATTAATAAGAATTTGTCAAACGAAATGATTTAAGGATTAATATTGTCTTCAAATTCTCACGGATATTCCTGACTGACAGTCAAGTAGAAATATTTATTTTGAGCGATACAAACTTTCTTAATTAAGTATCTAAAAGAACGGCGCGTTAGAGTTTTAACCTAATTTAATTAGCTTTCAATTACGACTGTGTTGTAAGTATGCGATTATAAGAATAATTCAACAAAATCCGTTCCGAACTTTTAGAAAACCTCCTTAATTAGGATATTTGAAATGTCCGTTGATTTTTCAAAGAAAGTTTCGTTAATGACGTGTCAATTTTCTCGTGACTTTCTTATGAACAAAAAGGAAAGTAATAAAGTTTTATTCGCTTAATAATTAGAATAAACCAGGGTAAGTTTTATGAAGATGAGGTGTTCTAGTGTATTCAGATATCTTTAAATTTATATTTACATTAATTAACGATAATTTAATTAAAATCTTGGTCTCTTCTCTTCTAATTAAGGTCTTTACTCATCTCGTATCGTTCCTTCCTAAATTATACACCAGGAAAATTTGCGTAAACGTTCTTCTGCAGCTAAAATGAAACGGGTTGGGGATAATTTGTTTCTCTTATTGTTTTTACAATGAAAAAATTAAACCAATTATCGTATTTATTATACATTATTAGAAAACTTGATTCCATTTTATTCATTATTAGAATTTATAATTTATTAGAGTTTAGAATCGATTTTAATAACAGTAATGCGTCAAATTGTAATTTGTATTTATTACAACGAGAAGAATCACTGTAAATTCATCGCGGTTCTTTATTTGGAGAATTTTATAAGATAGAGATCTTAAGTTGAAACAAAAGAGAATCTTCTTACTACGTTATTAAAATATATCCACGTTGTTAAGATTACAAAGACATAAACACCACCCCCCTCGGTTAGCCATTTTTGATTGTTTTTTTCATTATGCTTTATGCCGCTTCGATAAAATGAGGCGCGTATCTTCGTTTTATGAAAATGGAACGTTTCCAGTCTCGCGAGGATCGATCGTTAAAAAACCATTTGCGTTTTCAATTCGTGTTATATAATTCCGTGTTATATAACAGTTATTCGATCACGCTCTGTATTCGTCGATTTCTCATAGGCGGCTATAGAGTCATCGGTGACGGCGAAGGATTATTATTCGACTTTTGCGATAATCGGCGCGGCGAAATAAATTTTTTTAAATATGCATTTAGTTTATTTAATATCTTCGCGTGTTTGTAGATAATTTTATAGGAACTTTAACGGTGTATTTGGATTTCCGATAGGGTGTTGTTAAAACTGTGAACTGCTTTCTTTTAATATAATTTTAAATAGAACACTAAAAACTTGTCTAAAATGCCTAGAACTATTACTTCTTATAATATTAACGTTCTAAATTACTAAGAAAATGATTTATACTCGTATATTGTCTCATACACAGTTGAGTATACAGTGTGTGGCATTATTATGTGTTTATTGATACTTTATTGCTACTTTATTCATTTAGTTAATTAATACTTATTACAAAAATCTTAACATCTGCTGATGACATAGATTTCGGGTGACGCTGTTTTTGAGGAACATCATTTCGACGTATTATTTTAAGTATTTCATCGCGGAGATTTATTCTTACCGTTTTGTTAGTCTTTTTATAATATATATTTATCTGTTTGATACGTGCACGTGTACTTTTTTATCTTTGTCTCTCATATTTTTCCATATGTCTTTCAAAATGATATCCTTCTGTTCGTTTCCTATTGTCCCCTTCTTTCTTGCGTTAAATATTTATAAATTTTCATTCTTTTTGTATTATGGAGCTATGCTTCATATGCAAAGTTAACTTCGAGGGCATCGACCACCATTGAGGGAATTTTTTAAATACTTGCATCATGATCGGAAGATTTTTCAAATAAAATATTCTTCTTACTCATATTGATATTTAGTATTATTATTATTATTATTATTATTATTATTATTATTATCTATTATGT
Organism: Sycobia sp. Sy_11; assembly: GCA_018907035.1. Taxonomy (NCBI): domain Eukaryota; kingdom Metazoa; phylum Arthropoda; class Insecta; order Hymenoptera; family Epichrysomallidae; genus Sycobia; species Sycobia sp. Sy_11. The sequence goes on along the minus strand of JACCIC010000032.1, from coordinate 2,810,107 downwards.
ATATATAAAGTCAGTTTTGATATTTTTAAGTTTAATAAAAAAAGTATATTTTATTTGACAGATATTTTATAGTTCTTTATATTAATATTTATTCTTGTTCAGGTAGTATAGACCCTTATACAGTATAAAAGCAATTCATTCGAATAAGCTGACGTCCAGATTATACCCAAAGTTATAGAGTCAGAGCCCACTGGAGGCGCGCGAGCGCGGATCCCCATTATTACGCATAAAGCGCGTTTATATACGCATCTGTCGAACGATTTATACCGTTGACGATCCTCGCCACGAGTGATCTTGCGGATGGAATATGCCGCGAGACCGTAATTCCCGCGTGCGATCGGGTTTTCCATTATGTTTGAGGTCTTTAGATTCCTCGACAGATTTCGAGAATAAAAATTCATTGAACAGTTAGGCTATAATCGTATGCGGTAATTTATCTTTGTCGATCTTAAAGTATCTCAAAGGATTGGATTAAAAAACAAAAAAAAAGAAAAGAAAGCAGCTAACAGCGAGACATTGTTTTGTTGCTTCATGGCGCCGTGAATATAACGAGTGGCCGTCAGTTTCACATGAAAATCTGTATATCGAGTATATATCGGCTGCTTTCCTGCGCCCGTGACTCCGATCGCACTTGTTATATATCTATATGGACGCGGAAACATCGATTCCGTGCTTTTTTTTCTAGGATACTTTCACTCCGCAATAAAGTGCTGTACAGGGGATTGTGGAAAATATAACGGACAGGGGTAGAAGTTACGAATTATCGACGTTTCCATTCCACTCGTGACTAATTACTTTATTCACCTGGTAAAACTGAATCGTCGGCGATACCCTTCAACGGTCTAATTGATGGGAAGTCGAACGTTACGCATTTATCCGTCATATTACTCGCTCGGACACAAATCAGATTTTTCTGAAATTTGCCGATCAAATTATTCTGTATATGGATAATTTTCGGATTAAAGATTTTTGTCATTGTTTTCTTTTTCATTTATTCGAATAACGAGTTTGACTGACGAGATGCTTTGTCAATTAAAATATTAATCTATGTAAATGTAAATAATAATTTATATAGTGCTCGTTTGAAACTACGGATACGTACTTTCTTCCCCCCACCTCACCTCACTCTCTTGTTTGTCTCTCTCTCTCTCTCTCTCTCTCTCTCTCTGTCCGTCCGAATGAATCTAGTCTAGTGATGAATCCAGTGAATAAATTTTAAGGTAAACAATAATAATAACACTGTAAACAATCTGAATAAAATATTAGAAAATTGAGTATATATAATTACTAATTACTGGGCGTTTGAAATAATAAAAATTTCAAAAGGTTTATGTTCAATAAATTTAAATTTTAATGTCTGTATAATAAAAGAATAACAGAAATTAATAAATGCCTTCCGCGCTCATACTCGCAGTTCTTCTTATCGCGGGTCAAATTTCGGGCGATAAGGCCATTCGTCGATTGCAGTCTAATAGTCCAGGCGAATTATGGTTTTGATTCCAACATTTTTTCCAAGCGCGATTTTTTGCATTAAATGGTAGCTAAGGTTGTGTAGAATATGACCGTAAATTGTCGGGATCGTAACTCATCGGCAACCTATTTATTTATTGCAAAATAGGCAAAAAACACTCTCTTTTTTTACTTTTTCTTCAATAGCTTAAAAAATATTGCTCTAATCGAAAAATGTTTCGTATAAAAGTTGTGCAGGATATAATTCTGAATATAAGTAAGTAGATTAAAATCTTAAAAAGTCAATCTCTCTATTTTTAAATAAACAATGAAAATAGAAAAATATTCGATATTCAAAAATCTATAAAATTTGTTTAAACAATTGAAATTCCAAAATAATTGTGCGAATAGATGCTTTTTTATCTACTCATACTATGTTTCAAATTACAAAACGTTCACCTATCTTTACATTTATTAATAAATTCTAAATGGTTTATAATTATGTCAAAATGAAACATTTATAAAAAGTTTTTACTGGAGACTTTAATACTAATTTGTATATCTAGTTTCGATTTTGTTCGTAACAGTATAAATATATAATGAATGTAATGTTTTCTATTGTATAGTATTTTCTTCAATTTCTAAGATTTTTATATTAATTTCTACGACATTAGATATTACATGATGTAATTATCTTAAACAATTATTATAATTTTTGGCTATAAATGAATTTACTTTAATTTCTTCTGCTTACATTTAGTATTATATATAATATATAATCTAATTTCTATGTGTATAATAATGTAATAATATAAGGTAATTATATATATATATATATCATAGTAATTGAAGAAAAATAGAAAGTAGCGTATAAATTTTGTAACTATATCTTGAAAATAATTTACAGAATATTGTTAGAAATATAAAAAATTGGAGGAAACATATAATGATTTCTATATTTTTTTCGTGAATATTCATTATAGAATCTAATTACAAATTCTATTAAAATGTATTTTTCTGATATTATTTTATTTTTTGCTTAAAGGGTTCTTGTATAAAATATAATGTATGAAAATCTTTTTTATTATTGTCAAATATTATTATAATATCATTTGTTTATTTATCTTTAAAATAATTTTATTGATATTATTATTTATAATGACATAACTAATAATTAATAGACGATACTTTCCTTGAAATTGATTTTTTAAAAGCAATTTTGAATTACAATTCATAATTTTTAAAGATGCTGAAAATTGAATCATTGCTATAGATGAAAATATCTATATAATTGAAATATCTATAGTATTATGAAATCAATAATGTCATTTTCCGAAAAGAATTTTTTGAATAAAAACAACGTAAAGTAATAAATATTTTTACTGGTCTTATAGTTTCGCTTATAAATAAAATAATAATATCAATTTATTTTATTTTAACACGTATAGTATTCATTTTAATATAAGACGGATTTATCAATAAATTTTCAATTCATAAGAAGCAACTAAAATTATTAATATTATTTAAAAGTATTTCAATGAAAAACCTTTACTTACCTTCCATTTTTTAAAATAAATGTTTCATTTATAATTTACGCTTATTTATATCTGTCTATATGTATTGCTTCTGTTTATGTAAAAAACGAAACAATTTTAATAATTACAATTTATTTAAAAGCGTATAATATACATATAATTACTTAGTTATGTCATGAAAATAATCAATATACGTTGAAATAAAGTATGAATAAGCATCTCTTATTCGCATCAAGCGGCTTTCGTATTTAGCTGTATGGATGTATGTTCGAATTACAAGAGCATACGAATAAATTTCCTTAGATGAAAATACATATTTTTACAAATACAAATTAGTGCGATCCATCCCTGCGATGTTGATAAAAATTTGTATACTTATGGTTTTCGAGTTGTTGATTATCAATAACGGTTTTTGGTAGAACATAAATTTTTAATGTGAAATACAAACAAACTCATAAAAATGATTTTAGAAAATAAAATAAATGTCAAAAAAGTATTTCAATAAAAATTTGTAGCTCCTATCAAAGAGCGTCTGTTTTTGTTCTATATCATAGTTCAGTGAAAATATTAATTTCGAAGAACTATTCAACATTTCCCCGGGAATTTCCGGAAGGGTCGACAATATTTGGTCCTATCGTGCATACTTATCGAATTCATTCAGGAAATAGTGCTTGTAAAGCAAAAATACATAGAAACGAACAGATATACTTTAACGATATCTATAATGTTTGTTTAAAATATATTTTTTTAAGATTTCGCTAGTTTTGCGACATGAAAATTTGGTTTTTGCTAAAAGTCATTCTATAATATTAGTAATTATAACAGTTCAAAAATTGTACATGTATAAATCTTGAGCAAAATCAGGACTGGGTGCTTTTTGAATGTCTATCCATTTACGAAGAAGTTATCTTTAATAAAGTAATTATTATTGTTTATAATTGTGTTAATTAATCGAGCTTAATTTATAATAATGACTCATGAAAGAGAGAGAGAGAGAGAGAGAGAGAGAGAGAGAGAGAGCTACACGAGATATCGATATTATCATAAATTGCATAGTGGTCCGATCAGAAACGTCACTCGTCAATGGAGCAATTGCAAATCAGTAACACGTATACAGAAAAACGAACTTTCGGTACTACGTAAGCAAAAATAATTTACTGTTTTTTTAACTGAGATTATATTTGTTCTTATTACAGTTTAAAAACAAGTAGCGTATAGATTTTTAATATATTATGCATAATTCCAAGAATGAAACTTTAAATGAAGAAAGTAAGAATACAATAAACATTATGCAAAGACAAAGGGAGAGTAGAATGATAATTTTTAATAAAAAAAGTTTTAAAAGATATTTCTAGAAGTACAGTTACATAATAAATATATTTTATCGTGACTTTTAAATTTCAAAAACAGAGTCAAGTTTCAAATTAAATTAAAAAATCACTAAATAAGAAATAAAATTATATATTTTATTTGTTAATAGGTCAAATATGATAATTTGGCTATAAAATGTAAAATTACATAAACGTTTTATTAAGACGTGTTTTCCTTCTGACTCCGGGGACTGTCATCGTTCATCTCATTGGTTCAGCTCTTCCGTGCTCGCTTTCGTGTAAAATAATTCGGTCGGTTTATTGCACTGCAGATATCACTCTGCTTCGGACAAATTCTTATCAAGGAAACTATAAACTAAGAATAAAACAACAGAACGGAGAAGGTAAGAGGAAGGATTAATTAATCGCGGAGTTTACAGGCCATCGTATACACAAGGCAATGAGCAAAAGAGTCGAGAAAGTGAGGAAATGTAAAAGAGAGCGAAACTTATAAGAAAGCGAACGAGGGAGAGAGGAGAGAGAGAGAGAGAGAGAGAGAGAGAGAGAGATATTCTATTCGCATTGTCAACTGATTATATTCGAATGGATAATTAACTATTTATGATTATGATCTCTTTTATTAAGTTTACCAAAACAAATCTGACTTTACGTTATCTACTGTTCAAGAGCTTCGAAGAGCAAAGGTTAATTAATAAGTTGGACCCATCTAATTATTATGTATTTTTATGTAAGCTTATACATATCATTTACAATTTATATGAGTTTTGAATTTCGAAAAATCCCCAAGGGTTGGAATAGAATCAGCACACAGCACCGAGGACGTGTCTAAGGAATTTTGAGGAACTGAGGCAAAACTTTAATCAATATCTTCACATTCGATGAACTCGCTCGTCAACGAATCCATTAAGACGGGTTACTTCTTTCTTTACTTATTTCTGAAACTATCTACCTGTTCCTCCGTGTCCTCGATAAGACATTTATTACAAGCTTGTAAGGCAAATTGCCAGGAAACTTATTGGGACGTGAAATGGAATCATTTAAGATTATGAAGACCACCAGGAAGATATTCTCGTCTTGACTCTCTTAAAACCCTTTTATGATTCGCAGCACTTATTCCCCCTTCCCGCTTTTATTGCAAGATGAATTTCTCAAAAAGGTATATATGGAAAATTAGGTCTCTCTTAGTCAGCATACTTCTCCGAACAGATCGATAGGGACATTTGGAACACGCACGATTGTAAAAACTAGACGGGCGTAATGAGTGGTAGCAGGAAAAGATTAAAGAATACGATACGATTAACAAAAACAAAGAAAGAAGGAAAGAAAGAAAATGCGTAAGAGGCAAAATATTCCGATCCATATCGAAAATTACAAGGAAAGGCTTTCTTCATTGATAAAAGAAATGTGTCGCCGAATTGTTTGCGGGTTTAAATGAATGAAATTCTATTTATACCATAGCAAAAAGTGGTAAATTTGTTTTCTTCGAGATAAATTATAATGATAGATGCTTTGAATAGTACATTAGAAGATCTCTGTATAAATGGATTTATGACTAGTTACACAGGATAGGAATCAAAAGACATTTGGTATTGAGGTTTGTATTTTTCACCATAAGATCCGAAATATGAAATTATCATTTCAAGGTAAGATTGCTGTAAAATATTTAATTAAATTGCTTTACAATGCTAGAAATTCTGTTGCAATAACGATCAACGTTATGTATTTTCATAATTTATTACTTCATGCCTTGCGGTTCAAATAAATGTGTTTTTCGTCGTGAAATGTTAGCATTGCCGTCGAGCTTACCAAAAACCTATATAGATAATGGTGCATTAAGATTATCTCAAAACAAACATTGTTTGAAAAAGCTATTTACAAAACAGTGATTCTATAGTTTATAACTGTAAGAAAAAAAGCAAGTTTGAACATTCTGAACATCAGGGTCGTCTAGGACTCATCAAAGACAAATAATGTTTTTTAATAAAACATTTTACGAGGTAATAATTAAATATGCAACATTATTGTTAATTTAGTATTTATATTTAGTCATTCTTATTTTTTTATTATATTTTTTAAGAACTATTCTATAAAAAAATTCTAAAATCAATCAGTGGTTGCACAATTGTTTACATAAAACGTACTTGCAAAGTTTGATAACATATTAGTTCTAATAAGCATGCGCGATTAGCAAAATATAAACAAATAAATTTTTATTTGTTACACTTCATATTTTTAAGGAAATTAATTTGTTAAATTTTACTTTCTGATTTAGTCAATATGAATAACTTCATTTTGGATAATTAATGTTTTTTTCAACGAAATATATATATGGTTTCAAAAAAAATTAGTTAATACATTTAAATATATAGATTTTTTATAATAAAAAATTGTTGTTTATTGTAAATAAATATTTGTTCATTTAATTTCTTTAAAATTATAGAAATTTTTCTTCTTCATTGTATGAAATATTTTGCAACTTTTCCATTAGTCAACCACAATAATAACTCAGGTAAAAGTAAGACAAGCTATGCTTTCTGATACATGTATGAATTGATCATAAGTACTGATTATCAATCTTGTTGTAGTACATTAGTAAGTAATGTTTTAGTAGAATTTCAATCTTGATAGCAAACCCATACAAATATAGTCTTTTGGAAATATCTTGGTAAGTAGTAGAAGTTACACAAAATATTAAAAATAAAAGATGAAAATCTCGTAATAATACCTATTTTTCCTTCTTTAACGTATTTATTCTATACAAAAAATTCTCAAGAAAATGTACCTGTATGAAGTATAGGGAACCGCCGTTCAGACGATCTCCAGGTGAAATTGTTAAACTTTTTTCCAGAAATATTATTTATAGTTGTAAAACTGCATAGAATAACAAATAAATATTTTGACGAGCTCTATAACTTTGGTTTTAAATTTCTTTGAAATATTTCCAATTGTCTGCGATACATTCTGAAAATCATCATTTTAATGGAGAAGCGAGAACAAAAGGGTGCAAGAGAGAGAGAGAGAGAGAGAGAGAGAGAGAGAGCGACAGAGGGGGGGGGGAGAAAGCATGCATCTGCAGTTTCGAACCAGCGCGCGTCAGGCACCTCAACTTGTGCACTGTCATGTCACAGTTAAGAAAGCCCAATGCGAGGGGGCCTATGCAGTCGGTGCGACCGTAGATGTGGCATGTGGCCAGCGTGCTTCGGCTAGTTGGGGCGGAAACTCCACGTACTTGCGCTCTACACCTTACGAACAGCTACGAAATATCCGGGCTAAGGAAGCTTAACTCTCAAGATTTCAACTATATTACAACAATTATGCATAGGCATTCTAACGCGAACACTTAGATAAAGACGGCGTTAAACAGAATATGCGCATGTTTTGCCCAAAGCCTTCCTCTCTCGAACGATTTTATTCAACATAGGTCATATATTTTGTAATTTTTTTCGTTTAAAATTTTCATCACTTTATGTAATTTTCCAAGCATAATTCAGAAACAAATTTTTTTTTCTATTATTTATAAATGTCTAAGTTTACATAATAATAAATTGCATTTATTTATTAATTGTAAAACTGTTTTATTTTTATTATTTTTTATCTTTTCTAAATGATTTTAATTTCTTTTTAATAGTACAAAATCATACAAATCGTGAAAAAAATAAAATTTGCTTGGTGAAATAATAGGAATACGAAATTATGTTTTTTTTTTTAAAGATACAATATCGTCATGAATAAGAAAAATACGTAAAAGTAAATTGAGAAATAGAATATGATTTTTAATAGTAGCCTACGTATAAATAAAAATTTAAGAATTAAATATAATTTCAACGAATTTTAAAACAATTATTAGTGATGGATCATTCATTTATTTTAACAAATAAATTTTGTAATGACCCTTTGAAATTTGTATAATCTTATAAAAATAAACATTCAAATAAGTTAAAATATTTTCTTGACACTTATTTATAATACGATGAATTATATGAAGCAGAAATGTTTGTTAATGTAGTTTTAGAAACTGAAAATATTAGTACAAATTCAAATATTGGAAACAAGTTTTAGATTTATTAATTTTATTGATTATTTTTTGTATAACTTTAACCGATCTTTTACATTTGTAATAATAAATTAGCTAAAGCTTCAGCTTTTCATTGCATATAATTACAATTATTTATTTACTTTTTTCATCAATCATAGTAATAATATTTAATTTAATTCAAAATTTTAATAATGTTTTATCTTAAAACAAAGTATAAAATCATTATCATATTATTAATCTTTAGCAAATAAAGTTTGTCCGAACAAAAGCTTACAGGCCTTTTTCGATAAGTGAATAGTAGGTATATCTATATCGTGATGCGCATGGAGTAACACGAAAATAGAGGCTCCATATTAGAAAATGGAAAAGAATGCAGGCTTATTTTAACCGTCTCTTCGCCTAAAATCCACCGTAAAGGCGCCGCGCCGTTAGGCCCCGTACCTCACCCCCCCCCACTGTTCGCTCCCCCCTCTCTCTCCAATTTCCGGCAAAGGTCGCTCTTAAAGCGGCATGGCTCGCCTCGAGCTCCATATGTGCATTGTACATCGCGAGGGCCACGCCACTGCATTCAACCCGTCAACGTACGGCCCACGAAGTTCTAACGCGCCTCCTCCACGACTATTTAGCCGGTCAAGCGTCCAAGCCTTTCCGTTACGATCCGCAGCCATGGCGCATTCAGCGAACCGGCCGAGCCACAACGACGAGCCCAATTGTTCTGCCGCTATCGTCCAGCTCTTCGACGAGCTGCTGGACAACGACGACCTCGAGGGTGCCAAACGGCTCTACTACGAGCACGTGGAGAACCCGCCGAAACTGTGCCCCGACTGCTCGACGCGCCAGATGAACAGGGCCATCCTCAAGAACGACGTGCCGCTGACGCGCTTCCTGCTCGACACCCAGCAGCCAAAGCTGAACGAACGGTTCAGCGGCCCCGGCGAAAGCCTGTCCCTCGTCTGGAAATCCATGTTCACCTACCGCACGAAGACGGTGCTCATGCTGATCGAGGCCGGGGCCAGGGTGGACGAGTGCTTCCACTGCCACGCGGGCGACCTGCCCGGCAACAGTATGCTCCACGTGGCCTCGAAGGGGATCTCGACGCCCGAGAGCCGGGCCCTCATCGCGGCGCTCCTGAGGCACGGCATCGACGCGGACGCGCCCGACAGCTCCGGCCGCCGGGCGCTCCATTACGCCGCGCTCGGCGAGAATTACGATCACTTCAAGATGCTGATCGACCACGGCGCCGATCCGGACGTGCTTGACAATTACCAGGCGTACCTCGTGCACATGGTGGCCTCGTCGAGGATCTGCGACGAGATACTGCCGATGATGATGGAGACGGGGCGGGTAAAGCGGGTCGCCGCCAGGAACCCGCTGGGGCGCACCGCGCTGCACTGCCTCGTGCTGAATATGCAGGCGAAGTCGCCGCGCTCGTTGTTGGCGCTCCTGGACGCGGGGGCACCGTTGAACGAGCGCGACCACGAGGGCGCGACGCCTCTGCATTACGCCATCGTGAAGGGAAAGACTGCCATGGTAAGTGCGTCGGTGCGATCCTATTACGTGGATATTGGGAACTCGATTTGGGGTGTGTAGTGTTTATGCATGGGGCTACGTCGCTGGTTCGCTGACGAAGATATGATTAATTAAAATGTTATGAGCGATTACGCTGAGAACCGATTGGGCCAGTGTAAAGTTATCGAATGGGGAAAGGCTCTTCAAAGCCAATTTGACTTATTAAGAGCGCTCCTTACGATTTCCGGAAGTCCGAATCGATCGATGCGCCTCAAAGAGAAAAATTTTGCGTCAGGTTAGAGAACTAAAATCAATGTTCTGCACTACCGACATTTCAGGAACGTATCCACAATGAAAATTTTATGAATAGCCCCCTTTCTTTTTGTAGAATAATCTGAAGAATTTTTTAAAATGTTTTTTTCTCTCTAAATAATGCGAAATAACGACAAAAACGGAAAAAGTAAATTTGTTTCCGTTTTAGTAGTTCATCGTAGCGCTGCGAACGCCGTAAGGAGCACTCTTAAATGCGAGAAAAGCGCTAGATCGAAAAGTATCGGTTAGATCGGCTTTACAGCTTTTGTGGAGTAGGCATCTTCTAAGACGTCGTAGATCAGTTATAAAAACGTCATTTGGTCTAGGAAAGTAATGAAATTTCAGACTAAAATTGTGGAATATTTTGCCATCATAATGAATTATTGCCCGGTCATCCTTCCAATACTTTTTGCATTACGAAAATACGTAAATACGGAATTACATGCTCGCTGACTCGAGTTCACAACTTTCCTTTTGGTCATTGATTTTGTATGCATACTCGTACTAATATAGATTTTAATTGGAACGTCACTGAGCGGGATCAATGGCAATTTCGAGGCCGGCGAGGTGGCATTTTTTATGTTTTTACGTCGTTGATTCAAAATTACGAGGTTCATATCATTACAATGTTCATATTTTGGAAAAATTAAAAAAACATAGTAGGTAACAAAATTATTTCGATAACTAATTATATTCTAAAGAGTTGTGTTTCTTATATGCTTCTGGTAAAATTCATATTTTAAGAGGAAACTTTATCGAAATGTCTAGTCGTGAATGCAATTGCAGTATATTTCAATTCTATATTTCTAGTAATTGCATCATTAAATCGAGCGTTTATTACTTTAGCTTATTTATTAAATTTATAAAGAAACAATGGTTGATATAACTATCTAATATTACTTAAAATTCTTTATATTCTCATTACTCCAGCCAGGTGCGTCATTTCAACATTTTTAGGTGCATATTATTTTTGCAACTCTCCTCCCACTCACGGATTTGCTAATTGAAATGTAGAAGCTTGAAGTCTTCTAATTCTACGGCAACAAATGAATATCTTTAGTTATAATATATAAAGAAGGTCTGAATTTTAAGTTTTAAACCACTTAAATCTTTTTTGTCATTTATCTTCAATTTCGTACATCTTGAAAATATAGAAATTCGTAATTTCTTGATAATTTGCTTCTTTATCAATACTAAGATTTTCAGTTGTCGTCATGAATTATTCAGGACAATATAGTCATATATTAGAATACAATCAGAAGAATACATATCTTTGCATAAAGCTTATTATAGGAGTTTAGTATTTAGTTTTGGCACCGAGAACTTTTTGCATGGATTCCTATTTCTGGTTTTCCCCACACTCATTCTAGATATGTCTGGTGTTACTAAATAATTGAAAACCTAAAAAACAATCCTCAAGATAAATATGAAATTTTGTACACTTATAGACATTAACTGTATAAATACCAGAAAATTATTGAAAGAACACAAGTGTGCAGTATAGATCGTCGAAAGTCTGTAAATGACACTGATACGTCTCTGGCCAAATCGACTGTATGATGATTGATTGACTTTCGTTTTATATGATCTTTGCTCGTATAATTTAATTTTATTATGTTTCAATCGATTTCTATATTTAAACTATGATTTCTTTCAATTAATTTTAGTCTGAATTCAATTATTATCATTAGGTGTAGTAAAATTGAGTTGAAAAGAATGGGATTTTTCTATTCTTTCAACACAAATTCTAATCTGAAAATGTAAAATTAAATAAACATGCTCGTGAAAGAAAATCCTTTTATTCGATACAGCTAATAGAACTCCGTTATTTGTTGCAGACTGAAATACTGCTCGAAAGAGGAGCTGATGTTAATATCGGGAACAACAAGGGCATGATGCCCGTACACTTGGCCGCTGAGTCATTGAAAATGTGCTTACTTCGGGCCGTCTTGATCCACGGTGGAAGCCTAACGGACCGAACGAACGACGGGCAAACCGCCCTCCACAGGGCTTGCAGCAATCTGATGTCAAAGAACGCCGAGCTGATGTTGCGCTTAGGGGCGGACGTCACCGTCAAGGACGTGGAGGGAAAAACGCCTTTTTCGATTCTTCCTTCGCGATATATAGTGTACCTTAGCGAGGCCATGATCAGGCGCTTCGCGGTCCTGGAGAGCACGGGCTCGCCGATCGTGGAGAGCGATAGGACGAGACTGCAAGCGCACGAGAAATTGCGCTTGTATTACAAAAAATGCTTGAACGAGGTGGCCGCGATGAAGAGGACGAAAGTTTACAACGACGTTACGCTTTTTTCCATTTTCTCAAGGACGCACTATCAGCTGGCGGCTCTGGCGAGAAATCCGGATTTCGTATCGGCCTGCAAAGCTTGTAATAAAGACGAGATAATTCCAATTTATAAGAATGACTTTAAGGTATTGTTAGAAGCAGCAATGAGAACTAATGACGCCGCAGTGTCGATAGAGGGCGAAGTAAACGCTGCCTTAGGTAATTATTTACCCAGCTCTGTTATAAATCGGATCGCTTATTATTTAAATACACACAAACCGATTTTGAATTAATTATAAAACTAAAATGTGATTCTATCTGTGATTTTTAGTTTTAAATTGTGTGTAGATTAAGATAACAACGGTATTGATTATGTACTTTGGAATAATGTCAAATTATTCTTCGAATATGAATTCGTCCTTATAATTAAAAATTAAGTTATTATGTTATCAGATCAATGTTTATAGATTCTTGCGAATACAAAATTCTATAGAAAACCACAAGCTAATAATTATTTATATTATTAATTTTTATTTTATATACGAATTTTAGAAGCTGTTCAAAGAAAAACAATTTATACGTATACCTAATAATAAGATCGTTACTCAAAAGTAACAATGCATGCAAAATGATTTTATGGATTATATTTTAATATTCAAGTAGGGCTGTGCTATATGTACAATATTTTAATTTGTACATTAAAAAAGCTAGCAAATTATGCCGATCTATCGACCGTAGTTTCAGTAATATAGAGAATGACTTAAAATTTATCAAATATGAATAGAATATTCTGAAAAAAGAACAGAATTATTGCCTGAGATATTTCATATAAATAGCAACAAGATTGTTGGTATTAACAAAAAAAAAATTCTTTGCACAGATGGTTACAGCCATAGACAATACCTAGAAGAATGGAAAATATTATTTTACTTAATTAAACGTGCGTACCAATTAATTTGATGTAGATTTTTTGAAGCAGTTATTTTAAAATTATTGTTCTATATATAGATACATACCATCTGATCAAATTTGGCCCGGACTGGTGCATTTAAATTCCACGCGTAAACTGAATCGGTAAAATTTTTTTTTTCTATATTGGTACAACCTTTGTTAATGTCCGTGCGAAATTTAAGCGCCATATCTCCATTAGTATGTGTTTGTAAGCTGTTTGTTTACGATGCAAAAAGTTTGTCTGGCGATATTGACTATGGACTCATGGTGCGTTCCCCGAAGCGGATTTTTGAGTTTCGATAAGAGAAAAAAGTCAGAGATAGTAAAATCTGGCGAATACGGTGGCTGAGCGATGACTTTCATTTCGTGTTTGGACAAAAAATCAGACACAATAATGCTGGAATGTGTCGGCGCATTATCGTGGTTAAAAAAACGTGAATTGTCTGCCCACAAATTCGGTCGTTTACGACGAAATGCTTCACGTAAACGCCTCAAAATGGCCAAGTAGTACTCTTTGTCAACCGTTTGACCCCCTGGAACGAATTCATGGTGAATCATCCCATGGTAATCGAAAAAAAACGATGAGCATTACCTTAATTTTCGGTGGATGAGCGACTTGCATGAGGCAAATTTTCGACGACTTCATGGCTTTCACTGAATGATTTGTACCACTCAAATACTTGCGTTCGCGATCAAGTAGGCTCTCCAAAACACTTCTGCAACGATTCCGTAGCGGTAGTTCCATTGGAAACACAAACTTTCAAGCGAACTGGTGGATCAATTTTTTTTCCATAGTCAATATCGCCAGATAAACTTATTGCTTCGTAAACGAACAGCTGATAAACACACAGTAATGGAAATATGGCGCTCAAATTTCAGACGGGCATCAAGAAAGGTTGTACCAATAAAGAAGAAAAAAAATTTTATCGATTCAGTTTACGCGCGGAGTTTAAATGCGCCAATCCGAGTCAAATTTGATCAGATGGTATAAGCGAGCCTATATGTCCAAAAGAAACTGTTATTTTAAAATATCTATCTGAAATATTCGATGAGCATGAGCGTGAATAAAGTCGAATAATTATTACTAGAATTATATTAGTTTCTAAAGTAGTCTGTAAAACTGGTACAAATATTTACTAGTCTGTTCCTTTACAACTGAAATATGTAAACAAATATTAAAACTATGCTGAATAATGCTCGATCACAGAAATACAAAAATCATTATAAAATATCTCATAAGTAATACTTTCAATATTTTACACATATGTATAATAGATAAATCATATGCATGCACATTATAAATTATAATCATAAAAAATTAAGTATAAATTTTTTATATATACATGTACTTTTTAACTATATAAACACTGAAGATATCTGTGCAAATAAAATATTTTTTACATTAAAGTTGTTGGTATTGTTTTTACTTCTGTTTACTTGGCATATCTCGTTATATTATTTCAGTAATTATTTCATGCTTATACTTCCGTATTTAACAGTTTGAAAATTTTTTTTTATTTTTCATACATCGCATCCATGACACATTCGTGTAACCATTTTTCTTATTTGCATTTATTTTGTTTTAAGAGTTAAGGCACTTCTATTGTTATTTTGATTTGAAAACATCGCCTGGAGGTAGTGAGATACGTATGCAGCAATATAAATTGTTGCTTCTATTTAAACACATTTAAATATACTAATGAGACACATAATAATGTCCTAATTCTAGATATAAACTATTTAAAACATATTGAATATTTTTATTGATACATTTATATTATTTACATTTATATATTGCATATTAATTAGAATATATTAAATTTCTTACTAAAAGTTTTATATTCATAAAAAAAACCCGAGAATACTATAATTACATCACCCAAAGAAGCTTATTTTCGTTGATCCCATAAATACAGTATTTTTTAATTTAAACATTATTTTTACGCATTATACACGAAATCAAATATATAATTGCAATAAAATGCATAGAGCAAAGCTCTTTTAATTTCAAAAAGAGTCCGCGATTCAGAAGCCATTTTTACGAAATGCCCGCACAATCTCGGTTGTAGCTCTCCTATCGTACTGGGGTGGGGGTGTCTATCTTTTCCCCTTTTGCCACAATGAATCCTCCTAGTACAATGCGGCTGTTTGCATTCATACATACACCTTCTATCTCTGCGGAATATTCGGATGCCGTTCTGCCAGTTTTATGTTAAGGTAAGAACCGCGAGAAAGAGAGAGAAGAGAGAGAGAGAGAGAGAGAGAGAGAGAGAGAGAGAGAGAGAGAGAGAGAGAGAGAGGTATAAAGGCTTATACTCCGATGGCTGGTAAAAAATAAAAGTGCGGCAAGCGGAGCTTCGCGCTGCCACTTAAAAGTGAGTTATCGGCTGCTCGCATATACATGTATGTATAACTAGGGCGAAAACATAGAGAAGAAGAAATGGGTAGAATTGTTCTGCAAAAAACCAGCCGAAACAATCTCCGCTTTACATACATACAGCTGCAGTGGTTCCATCGTGGCTAATTTCCGGCTTGTAATTAAACGCCCGATGCCTCGCATATGCAGATGCATAGCGCCCGTGTCCATTGCGCTCCTCGCATCAAGCGATCGTTGCATATACAGGATGGCATAAAGGTACGTGGATCACAAAAAATGTATAGGAAAGCCTAAGATTCCTTTTCTTACAGCTTTTCAACATCGAGCTGAACGTGGCCACTGGATGACCGCTGGAGCTTTGGATCATTCTTTTTGAATTCGGAAGTTATTCCTAATTAAATGTTCTACTAAGTGGTATCATTTTCTTCGTTATTATTACATATATCACATGTGTTACCGATTCCTATACTTCCAAACGTACACAATTTCTTACACTTGGACTGTAGTATGCGACAAACGTTTAATTATATATGATTACATTCAAGCTTGTAAATTGATGCATTAGCTAAGTTTTTATTACAGATGCGAATGTCATCTCTAAGGATTACATTCCCAAGAGGGTTCATAATAAATCATTCTCATATATGCACATAGAATTTTTTAACGTATATGATAATTAATCCTGTATATATATATATATATATATATATATATATATATATATATATACATATATACTTTATGTGACTTTGTTTTTAGATTATACTGCATAGAAATGTGAAGTGGGAGAAATTTTTTTTTAATTAATTTTCACGAATTAAATTTATTTATGCAAATTTTATATGACTTTTTATCAGTTTTGAAAATAAATAATTGAAAAATCAATTTACAAGTTTTAGTCTATAACTGCATTTCCGATAACTTAGCACAGGTCATTATTAAAAATGTGCATTGAAAGTGTGAACAACGGTTGATTCATATGATGGATGAATAAATAGCCAAGGGAACACATAATACTATTTAATACAAGAATGAATTAAAAATAAAGGAAATGTAGGCAAATTTGAATAAAAATTGGAAAACCTTAATTTTTCCCTATATTTAATAAATTTACTCTAGATGCAAGTAATTGGAATTTCCACAGTTTGAAATTTTCGATCTTGTCACAGGATTATATTCGAATATGAAATTTCTGCTTTTTACATTTCAGAAATGAAAATGAGAGAATTTCCAAATGCTCAAAATATTAATAAAACATATGTTCGTCCACTGTTAAATAATTTGTTAGGGCATTAATTATAAATTGTACTTAAGTTGAATGTTGTCATAAATATATAATATATAAATTACAGTTTAAGTCTTTATACAATTAATTCAAACTAATTAAAATATTTATCACGACAGACTTAAACTTAAATTGTAAGATCGATAAAAACTAGTTATTAGTTTTGCTTGAGTATTTATGAAATATTAAATTTGCGTGCAAATACAACCCTATTTAAACAGAATCACGTGGATAACGTCAGAGATTATTTGCAACAGTTTTACATGTACAGACATATCATGTAGAAAAACTTATGCACTATAATTCAAGTCATATAACATAGAAGTAGAAAAGAGATCACATGATAGTTTTGGCCAAGAAAATTTTAGTAGTTAAGAAAATAGTGTTATATAATTTTCTACCTGTGCTTAATCCAGATCTTCGTTTAGATTATCGACTACTTTTTAAGAAGAAGATTGAAACAAGTTCCTCATTATTGCAATATATAAGAGTAGTCGTCAGTCAAGACAACTAAAATATAGACAGCATATTAACGATAGATTTCCCAAACAAGATTTATGGATGAATTTATTTATGAATTACATAAATTTTTGGCATATCTCTCTAAATACGTGATCGCGAGATGAAAGTTTAATCTCATCCTTTATCGAATTCGCTGTTCGGGAATTTGGGTGAAAATGAAATAAATATTGCGCGAGGTATTTATATATCTCGCGCATCGCAATTCGCTGCTTCGCAAGTCAATATTAATAAGTAATAAAACAAGATTGAACGCGGGGCTGGGCTGCGAGTATGATCCTAAATTTTATTATTATTTTTTTTAAGGAAATGAAATATAAAGAATCTGTGAAATATTAACTACGTAAGCAGTATCTATAAAAAATTATTTTTTCTCTGAAATGCTATATGGTTCTAAAATAGTATTCCTGTTAAGTATAGAGTTTTATAATTTTAAGTGCATTGGTTAAGTACTGTAATTTTATCTTGAATTATTTTTATTTTAAAAATAGTTCAGATCGAATAATGGACTTTTACAGGTAGCTAAAAGTATTTTTCTATTAGTTACTGGATAAATATTTGCGAAAACTTTTCCTACAAGCATTTCTCCCTTAGATGCGATTGTGAATTATTTAACGAATTTTCTTCAAAGTACTTAGAAAATGAAACGAATTCCGGGCAGTTCTATGGAATCTATAAAATTATAACCATCTTTCGTCTAGAAGAATAGAAGGGATGTAATATTTATTGATGCTCTATCCAAGAGTATGCATACAGTTTTCATAGCATAGAATCTTGAGGTAGATACTTGAAAACATTCTTTCAGAGTTCAATGAAATTGCGGATAGTTTTTACGGCTTTACGAGTTGGAAACATTTTTCTTTGCAAATCAGGTACATGCAATCGGCAATTGGAAAGCTTTTGACAGAGTATATATAAATTGTTTTAATAATATCGTTAATAATTAATAGCAATAGTGCAACTAACAAAAAAACTGTTCCAACTGCGAGTTATAGATTCTAATAAAAGAATTTTTCTTTTGTCTTTAGAATGTGAATAGATCATAAACACAGCATGGTAGCTAGTCTTAATACTCAAAATTCTCTGAGATATATGAAAGTTTTATTTTGATCAACTGCATACAATGTTAAAAGTATCTATCTCTATCAATCCATATATTAATACTTTTACACGATTTCTTCTCGGATTCTACTGATGTAAATACAATGTATTAGTGTTCAACTGTTGTACAATCAGTGAAATATTTTGTAAGTATTATATATTACAATACAATATAATATGCTATATATACTTTAGATGTATATTATTAACATATAAAGTATATATTTAAAATATAATTTATAGTAGCAGTTGAAAATTAACGTTAACGCTATTGATAATCTGAGCACGAATTTAATTAGAAATAACTCAGAGATAATTGACGATAATAATAAATATAATTACAATAATCCGTGATCTGGAGTTGCGACACTGTACTTGTAAGTACTCAAGCATTTTTTTGTAATATTTTTAAAAAATACTGTATTCGTGACCATTCATGACCAGTTATTAAAAAAATATAGTAACTACTTTATACAACATAAAATCTATGAATAACTTATTTTTCTCTTAAGGTACCTAGCTTAACTCCTGTACCTTAAAAATTCATAAGCATTTTTCAAAAATTTTTGTGGAAAATAGTCAATCTGTAACCCAAGAGAGAGCTTTTAGTTTGTTGCCTGGTGACAGCTTATGTTATGAGAATCAAAGCCCGGCTTTTCTCTAAAAATCCAAATGGGCGCTCTCTGCCGAATTATAAAATTTTATTCTCTTACGAATAAAGAACATATTTAAATGAAAACGTAAAATCACAAACCTAGATGTTTCAGTTTTATGTGGAAATAAAGGTATATTAATATTTACGAAAATGGCAATGTATTAGTCTTAAATTAATAATATAAATCACATATTAAAATTCACTGATTTATACTGGCACGATTGTTCTGGAATCTATAGATGCAACTCTAAGAGGGATATATAAGACGTCCAAGAAAGACACGGCAGAGACAAATCACAGCCGTCGCATATATATATATATATAAAGCTTGTTTCTCGACTAAAGCCTACATGTATATATTGACACGCGTGAACAACTACATATACCAAAAGTCGCGGGAGTAAGTTAAGACCCAACAGATTAGTCAACGCCGCCGCGCCCTGTGTATAAGGGCTGTGTAGCGTATCCCTCTCGGAAGCGCGGAACTTACGGGGTGAGTCGAGGGTAAGGATCGAGCGACGGCGAAGTTAAGGATATATATATATATATATATATATATATATATATATATAGAGAGAGAGAGAGAGAGATAGATAGAGAGAGAGAGAGAGAGAGATAGAGAGAGAGAAGAGCATCTTGTGGAGTTGGTGGGATAGGAGGCTGCGACTTAAACAAGCGCGCCAGTCGCGAGCGGCGTTTGACATTCTCATCTCCCCCGCTCCGCGACCGAGCGCGACTCCGCGTTTTCTCGCGAGTCACGAGCGCGCCGCATCGCGGCGAGCATAAATTCCGCGAGCGACGAGTTGCACGCGCGCGTTCGGTCGTCTCGCCCCCGGCCCCTCAGCCGCTCCCACCCAATTCTCATGCCGCCCCGATCCGCAAGGCCGCGTTGCTCCAGGAATTCGCTGCAATTTATTTTTCGACGTTACATAGATATACACCAAGTCCGAAAAGTGCATCTATCTATATATTTAGTACGTTTTGCGGTCTAACCAGGGGTTGGTAAGGTCCCGAAAGAGTACACTACCGCGCTCCCATTTCATCCTTTTAGAGGGAGTTTATAAATATATATATATATATATACTTCACGGAAAACGGCTGATGGCCAGGGAGTTTCAGGTATATTAAGTGCCCGTTTCTGACAGTGTACGCTTTGCCGCAGGTTTTTTTCATTTACTTAAAATACTTGTTTCAGGAAAAGTTACCACGCGGTTTTGCGAGCTTCCACTACTTCCGAAGAAGTGACGGTCGATCAACTTTATAATTAAGATGTGCTTTTAAATTATTGGTCATTAATACTATACTAAATTATAGTAAAGCACATTAAATGAAACTATCATTATATGGCTTAGTTATTTTATTATACCGTGAATTACATAGTTGAATTAAGAATAATCAACTTACTGTGTAATTGAATGGAAAAATACAAAAATTAGTGGTAATTACTTGAAGAAACTTTAAATAGAAAATTCATACGTTAACATGAATTAGCTGAAAACCTTTAATTGACTATGAAAAACGTATAGATAATTCCTGATACCATCTCTATGTATTTTTAATACTATACAAAATTAGTATTTGATACAATGTTCTAAGACACAACTGGTGTAGGATAGCCTTTAATTTTATTGCTGATCTTTTCATACATTAATAATTAAATAATTAAATAATGACAGAAAGACTGGCCTTCTTTTTTAATTATAAATCTATTATTTTATACCACTGCAAGACCGTTGAAAATATTTATTAGCTTAGTTTACAGTCGACTTAGTTTACAGTCTTTAACAGTCGACATAAGTACAATTTTCAAATTTATTGCTGATCAGAATATCGTCAAATTAAATAATACTAACAAACTTGTAGTCATCGATACTATCAATAACATATCGATACTATCGAATGCATTGTCGATATTATAGACTTTAAAAAATTTAGTAAACGTATTCTGTACATATTTTTCGAGTCTTTCTATTGCGACCAAAAATAAAAAATACCTAAAAAATTGAATAAACTTCTGCAAAGTATCCACTTTAAATTTTTATAAATATTTGCATACATATGATTGTTGCAATGTTGACTTTTGCGGAGATGAAGATTTTCGAATAATTCGTTGATAAATGATAGTCCTTTCATATAATATTATATAATTTAATTTAAAACAATGTTTTTAAGCAAATATAAGCAATAAGCCTTCTCGAATTAAAATGAACTTTGAAAAATAAAGAACTTGCTGCGTTGCTGTGCAGAGCTTTTATAATGAATCTTTAATATGCAAAATTCTGTGAATTTTTAAATAATTTCTTTTTATACATGCATATGATGTAATTAATTTAATAAACTTTATAAACCTACATATTAAGCCTCTGATATATAGATTTCTGCTGTAGAATAATATAATTAATTTCAAAAGAGTATAAGGATAATAAGTATCACGATAAATCAGTTTTGGAAGCACAGATTATATAATTATAATGGTTCTTAATTGATTTTTTTTTGAAGAATTTTTGAAGAATTTTTAATGATGACAAAATCATAATTTTAAAATTTAGTAATCATAAACCATTTAGTATTCTTTAACTTTCTGATATAATTGAGAATAATTATGCTAATAGAAATAAAAAGAAATTGATTCGTTAAAACCACATCTCATGAGGACATGAATTAAAAATTGATTCATTAAAACCACATCTCATGAGGACATGAATTAAAGATTCTAAGATGTTGAAAGATTATTTATTTTCAGGATGAAAGATAATTTGAGTATACATAATAATGGATAAATAATATAACTGAATAAACGCATGACGGTTTTCAGGTTTTTAAAAGTAATAAAGTTATGCTTTATAAATCTAATCATTTTAAATGGTTTGGACATAGTGGAATCGTTATGATTAGTACGAGGTTAAAGCGAAATAAAAAAATATGCTTCCATCAGATCTATAGGTAGCTATTAATGGAATTATTTTATATTTGTAATGAAAGAAATTTTGAATTTTATGAAATGATACAATATGGTATATTTTTCCATTGGCCTAGGTCAGTAAATTACTAATTTCTTTTTGTAATTGAGAAGCGCCAAAAGGGGTCTATTAATTTTAGGAGTAACTGTAAATCATTAGTGAACAAAAGACAATTGGATTGTTTCAAAATAGTAAATAAATAATTAATTGAATAAATCATTTCACAATTGAATAAAACATCGATATTTTGATTATTTGACAACGAAAATTGATATTTTTTATTATTATTCTATCTATGCTCAAAGAACTAAGTTAACTAAGCATGTGTCTGTATGCAAGTGTTATGTTGACGTCTTTGTAAATCTATAGAAACAGTCGTATTTGATGTTTACTCTGAATTATAAATTTTTTACTCTATTGACGCAGTATTCAACAGCGTACAGGCAATACACAATCAACTCAGAATTATTTTCTTAAAATGCAAAATGTATGAAAGAATTTCGTAACTTACTATATTATCAACATATTTTCTTCATCAAACTACATATTCACTGAATTTCAATTTGTATATTTTATTGTACATTTTAACATTTTATTCTCCAAAGCTGTGCTCGAGTATAACAATTAAACTAATTGTATATATCTTTAATACTTTCACATAATTTTTTAATCTAATTTAAATTTAGGCATTATTCTATTATTGTTTGAATTAGAATATTGTCACAATTATAATTAATTTAATTTTATTAAAATCTTGTGTATAAAAATATTTTTAATTAAATCTTCTTTTGTTTCTATTTTTTTACCTATTGTTTATACTTTCTGCATCGTTATGCTGCGCACATCATAGCTACGAGATTAAATTTTGTATATTCTCATCTCTTTTTTGCAATAGATAGTAATTAACTATTTAAATCGACTTTTCATTTTATAGAAATTGCTTGCTATTTTCAAAATGAACGATTCAATTGCGGTCAGTACCACAAAATGGATCGCTACAGTTTTGTGCAAAATTGAAAATATAGAGAATGGGATTTTAATTTGCATGATTTTATCATTTATTTCCCGTAGCTGGAACTATAAATTTTAAATTGCCATCAATCATCGTATCTATGACATTTTAAAATCATACATTTACATTAGTAATGTTGGACTGTTACCAATGCAATATATTCCATTTTCAAACCCAGTGGAATTCCATCAAAACTCTGCATTTCGAAGGAAAAGGAAAACCCTATCGTTTCTAGTAAAGAAACAATTGGGTACAGAGATGTCTAACACAGGACGACCTTTATTTTGACGTTCGAGTCAATGGCCAATGTAATTTCAGGAGCAAATTGATTTCTGTAAATGAAAACACTCGATATTTAGCTAAAGGGAAGAATAAACTTATAGAAACATTGGAAAACTGCATTCGATTCTTGCAAAACATTTATCTATATTGTTTTTCTCTTCGAAAGGTGGAAGATGATACTCTATTTACGATCGTTCTTGGCATTCTTCCATTACCAATGAGTGTACGTTTTCAGAACAGAAATTAAGTTCCATTGTATTACTAGATACTAACACCAGTTACATTTATCTCGATTTTCTGTTGAAGTTCTGTATTCTGTTACCTAATGTAATCGAAAGTTTTTCTTATATCCGATGCTACTCATTACACAAATTTAAAAACAATACGATTAGTACGATATTGAATTGATATTCCGAGACTCTGGGTGCGTGTCACAAGTGAAATTTAAACATTATTCATTGCTGACCCAAAGTATATATATATGTATATATATACTCTTAAAGCGAACTTAGAGACTGTAAATATTATAATCATCATTTTGATATTCTCAATTATCTATAAATTTTCAGCACATTCTATAATTCGGCGCGTCAGAATTCACGAAGAAATCGTGCATTCTGTTCTTGATTCTTGAGATGGAAAAGCAAACAACAAATTTATTCCAGAATTCCCCTCTGTTCGAGAGTTGAAAATTGGTCATATATAGATATATATATAGAGTGGGGAACTTGAATCTATCGCTTTATCAGCTATATATACAGCGCGAAAAATATGCTTTTAAAACTTAAACTAAATCACGTAGTAGTAGCGCATTTTTTTTTTCATATAACTTACCTAGAAAATTCTAATTAAAAAGAGGAGCACTCTTATATATATATGATAACGGAAACTCGGCTAGAACTAACGAGATTATGCACGGACTGCTTACTGAGCTCTCATTAAGCTGTCCTTTTCGAAACTTGGTACTTTACTAAGGTGAATGTGTGCGATTACTGCAGTTTATCCGCACAACTTGTTAATATGTCCCGTCTCTGTGCATTGGTCTCACGTAAAATGTTCTATTTTTTAAAGCTGTTTTTCTTACCTCTTGATTTCTGCGCGGAGGTAATTTCCGAGGACGTATGATCCGACACGAACTGGTTCAATTCGCAACAGGTCCTCGATGGTTCACGCGCCAAGATGCTTGATTCTGTAAGAGTATTTTTGAAATCTTATTCAATCTGGTAAATACGTGTTATTAAGAGTTTTTAATATTCATGCAATTGTTTAATAAGAAATTTTTGATATTTTCTATAAAGACAGCCTTATTTTCTCGGCCAGAATAAGTATTGGTATAAGAGAAAAAAAAAACAAAAAACAAAAAACGAAATTTATGTAATCGATACTTTCAGTGTACACCTGCGCAAGAATCTCAGCAAAGTTTTCAGGCGATCGTATTTCATATATAATATGGGTCTTTGACTAAGCGAGTTTATTTAATTGGCAATAACCTAACAATATTTAAAAATTTTACAAATTTTTCGATCGATAATAATCGATGGGTGATTACTTTTTTCTGTTGAGATAGCCTTGAGTTGATTAGCCATAGAGAAATATATTGTTTTAAAAGTCATATCATATTTCACAGATTAATCATCAGTTGTTCGCAATATGATTAAAGTAGCAGACGTTCTGATATTATTATTTAACAAAAAATATGCCTGGAATCCATCATTCCTAAAATTATGTACATCGATTATATGTCGATATACTCAATATGGAAATGTATAATAAGGAAATGTCATTTAAATGTTTATGTATTTTTATATATTTACATAGATGGTCCTGTGAATAATACTGACAGTGACACTAATACAATATCAATTATTCATTGCTTTGGTTAACTGTATATGAACGTTCATTTTCTGCACCGATATCTTACAGAACCATTTTAATGGACTTTGGGAAATTTGCCGAAAAAATATCATTTTTTATTTCTTTCTTTGCAACTTCTTTATTTTCATTTATATACATGGCATGTAACTATTTTTGTAATAAGTTGAGTAAATAAATAAACTGAATTCATAACAACTACGATGATAAATACGTTAATCTGTAAAAGTAAAATCGTAAATTATATCAAATTAATGGAATGTATGTATGTTATATGCGTATATATCTATAACTATAAGCCTACTTCTTAATACAAAAATATATAAATGTAGTTTTACACTCATTGCAGATCGGAAAATAATGAATATTAAAAACGATCAATAAAAAATTACATTTTTCGCTAAATATCTTTAGGCAATTTTTTTATTATAACATACGATATAGAATTGTGTATGCAACTTAAGTAAGGTTTACATATTTTCGAAAACTTTATATATTGAAAAAGCAAGTTGATTTTCTTTCTTGAAAAAGAGATGATTTATTTTTGCATTATAAAATAGCTGAATGTAGGGTAACTATTGCAGCTGGGCCTAAGCAAGGCAACACCGGGACGAACCAAAGAACGGTACGATTCTAAATTTATAGAAAGTACAAAACGAACCAATTTGAAATAAATAATAAAATTTGTAAATTTTTTTTAAACTAATCTTCGTTTTGTATTGAATTAATATTATCCTTCTGATCAACCGATAATCATTATTTGACTGTAAATTGCTAGTGACAAATACCGTCATAACTTTCAGTATAATATTAGTGCAAAATATGTATTGATTCTTATCATTTTAATGTTTGCTATGTCTTTTTTTTGAAAGTAGGATTCTAATGTTTATCTTGAATTTATGTGCAAATTACGGGTTTAATGCAGAAATATAGTATTGAAAGTTTAATCTTTGAAAGGCAACTTTTATCATTGCAAAAGCGAAAAGGGGTGGCGTAATTTGCATGCACCCTTTATGGTTTCCATGCAGAGCGAGTTAGCCATAGTCAGTAACTCATAGCTTTTGCCTTATGTCTGAATGTAACGATACATGTTTGGACTTCCGATTGTTATAACGGCAAGTGTAGCTTTCGAGTTATTGTAATGCCCTCGGCGGATGACAAATTTTAGTTCTAGTTTCGACGTTATATCGCGAAGTTGAATCAGCAGTGTTCTTGTATATATTTATATTATTATAAATGGAATAAATTTAATAAAATAAAATTTTACATGTACTTTCAAAAACTGCAAATATACAAATCAATAGAGTCTCTACTGTATTATTCCGAACGTTTAAGTATACTTTTCAATTATTTCATTCATCTGATTTTCTGACTTATTACATTTATTACATTTTATGTCTTGTAATTCTCAATTTATGATTTTTCAAGATTATGAGAGAAATGTCCAAAAAATGCAGAAAAAAAATGCAGAAAAAGTTATTTAATAGCTAAGCGACACGTCAATAAATCTCAGAGAATATGCCGCTGTGAGCGGCCTTTTAGCCTTTTTAACGGGGACAGCGTAGGAAAAGCATATGCCGCATACTCGTATTATATGATGCACGGGACAAAATAAACAAGAGCCGCTCGTAAGGTTTTTGTACTTTAGACGTACGGTCGCGCGACTAAAATGTCGCATACCGTTTTTTGTGTTTTACTTGCAAAAGTATATAAAATCAGCATCCTTGACATCTAGTTATTTTCAAACGACTAGAAAAATTTAAAAAATAAAATTCTCACATTGTTACGTATGATTTTGTTATCCAAGACCTTCAAAGCTCGGCCTATTTTTGTTATAGCTTGTTAATATTTAAGCCTTAAGCAATGCAGTTATAGACGAGTACTCTAAGGCTCTTTAACGATTTTACAAGTATCTGTACGAGATTCTCCATAGCAACGATTTAATTATAAGCTCGAATATTCAAGATATTTCTACCAACATGTATATATATATATATATATATATATATATATATATATATATATATATTATCTGATCAAATTTGACCCAGGCTGGTGCATAACCTGATTCGGTAAATTTTTTTTTTCCTATATTGGTACAATCTTTCTTGATGTTCGTGTGAAATTTGAGCGCCATATTTCCATTAGTGTGTGTTTATCAGCTGTTTGTTTACGATGCAAAAAGTTTGTCTGGCGATATCGACAATGGAAAAAAAGTTGATCAGAAAATTTGCTTGAAATTTTGTGTTTACAATGGAACTACGGTTACGGAAACATTAAAAATGTTGCAGAAGTGTTTTGGAGAGTCTACTTTATCGCGAACGCAAGTATTTGAGTGGGACAAAGCATTCAGTGAAGCTCGTGAATTCGTTCCAGGAGGTGAAACGGTCAATAAGCAGTACTACTTGGCCGTTTTGAGGCATCCACGTGAAGCAATTCGTCGTAAACGACCGGATTTGTGGGCAGACCATTCGTTGTTTTTTCCACATTTCAGCATGATTGTGTCTGATTTTTTGTGCAAACACGAAATAAAAGTTATCGTTCTGCCACCGTATTCGCCAGATTTGGTTCCCTGCGACTTTTTCCTCTTTCCGAAACTCAAAAATCCACTTCGGGGAACGCACCATGAGTCCATAGTCAATATCGCCAGACAAACTTTTTGCTTCGTAAACAGTTAGCTGGCAAACACATACTAATGGAGATCTGGCGCTTAAATTTCACACGGACATTAACAAAGGTTGTACCAATATAGAAAAAAAAAATTTACCGATTCAGTTTACGCGTGGAATTTAAATGCACCAGTCCGGGTCAAATTTGATATGATGATATATATATATATATATATACGTCATGAAGTTATAGTAATAACTTTTTCATTTATAATAATTTTTTACCTACTTTTTCGTGTTGGTAATTTCTAATAGATATAGAATGTAAAGACAAAAATTCATAATCATCGAATTTCAAACCTGTAGCAGTAACTTAATCTCAAATTAGTATTAAATTAATTAAGCATCTCAAATTAATCATAATCCAAGAATAATACATAATAAACAGTAAATTTGTAAAAATTGTTTCACTCATGTTTCTGTTATTCAAAGTCAGTTAAAAAAGAGGATCAGAAACAAATTATTCTTTGTCTAATTAAAAATATCCTCAAAATATACAACTTTTAATATATGCTTCATGATAGTTTATGATATGGGAAGAGCATTTAGTTCTGGAGATCTACTGTTCGGAGTCAAAGCCGACATTTTTCAATGGATTCGTAAATCAATGTTGATCAGCTTGTTCTTACAAAATTAATTACTTTTTAAATAAAATTCAATAATTATTTCAGTACTTTTTTTCTTCATTTCTTGATTATTATATTGCACAATTACTTATTTTTTATTTGTTTAAGAAAAATTAATTGTCACTACAGAATACGTTGAAAATCAATGGAATGTGAATTCAGGCAAAAACGTGAAAACGGTTTCCTTCAGTATTTAGATGACTAAATGCAATTTCAAACTGAAGATTCCGGAGGATTAAATTCTCATCGTGAACTGTTATGTTTGGCATAGATATTTGAAATTCAAATTCGAGGGCGACAGACTAATCAGGCGAAAATTTGGGTCGCTCTTTCTCCGAATACACAGAGACTTATTAAATTTAATCAGAGGGAAGTAGTACTATGAAATTAAAAGTAGATATACGTACCGTACAGCTCGGGGGACACGGGGCAGCTTAATAGGGTTATAGCAGGTTAGTGGTCCTAAAACTTTATAGGGTTCATTCTAAGGGTAATCAGAGTTACCTTGCTCAATCTGGACGAAATTCGTCATCCATATGCCGTGTCTGTTTGCAAGTCAAATTTCAAAGTTCCTCGGACTAACAGCAGAAGAACTAAATGCTCTCAATTCATGAGATTTAATGGGAATTAAGAAAATTGCGATCAGTATTCGCTTTTCAGCGAAAAATTTGATCCTGCATATAGAGGAACTCCTGCGTTGTATTTCTATGAACGTACACATAGATTTGATTAATATAATAATGAATCCTTATTTAAATTTATATCCAACATGAATAATGTTGTATCATTGATACCGCGCTGCGAGTGCTATGAAGAATAAATTAGCGCTCTCCAGACCTCGGATATTGTGAACTCGAAAATTTAAGGCTGCAGCACGAGCAAAGACGGTTCTATCGGCATAGCTCACGCCAAGAGTCATAAATTGATTTGTTACCGTACATACGACAATTCTTAATGGGTTAACGAATGATTTGTATATTTAACAAGGACGGAGGGGGAAGGGTAGGGTTTGCATTGCTCCGCGTCGACAAGGCGATACATTGCGCCATCGATCGGTATGTAGTAGCTCAGCCTGCCCTTTCTCTTCCTCTCGGCCTATGTATATATATATATATATATATATATATATATATATATATATATATATGCGTGTACATTAGTCTCTAGCCCTCGCGACTCGTCTTGCCATGAATATTCATGGCAGAACAGTGTCTCTGTATATACATATAGGAATTCTGATCCGGGACCTCTCACATGGCATGCATCAGAGTGCGCGAGGTCGGGAACTTCTTGCTCTCCTCCCCAATACAGCTCTACCGCTATGTCCTTCGTGTCAGCTGGTGCAAATGCTTCAAGTCCTCCAATACTCCTTCTCTCGGAGATATATATATATATATATATATATATATATATATATATATATACCATTTGTACGGCTAATTCGTTATTGGCAGTAGTTACGCTATCTTACGCAGACGGTCCCCGCCCGTGCATGTATGAATGTTTTTTACACTGTGTAATATGTGCGCTTTAGACTGAAGCACGACTGCGCAGGGGCGGGATATATTTTACAACGATGCGACTGCACGGGGCCGCGTAGACTGATTTACGCAGAAGACTTTCGATGAAACTCGAGGAGGCGGGAGGGCTCCTGCAACTTTGGCGTCTTATTAAGAGGGCGATGAATTTTCCCGGAGCGTCCCTCGCAACTTTTTTTTGAAAAGCTCTCGAGCGTACTTTTCGGGTAATTTAAGAGGATAGGGATGTAATTGGAGTAAAAGACGGTTGGTTGGTTAGTTTGCGAGTAAATCTTCGGGGTGAGAGAGAGGAGAGAAAGTCATCTTTATACTTTGCACACCGGGTGAATATAACATGTAGAAGAAAAAGAATTTAATTAAAAAAAAAGAATCATTTCTGATGTCTAAATATAGATAGTTCCTCAAGTATATAATACAATCGCTAAACATCTTCTTAGTTAGTTATGTTATTAAGGGAAGCTTGATAGAGAATATTAATAACATATTTCAACTGCTTATTTATTTTGTACCTGAAAGATGGTGTGCCCCTTAAGAATGTCGAACTATTTATTCAACATGTTCGAGCATTTCATATGGGCGTTAAGGGTTCTAAGAAACGATAAAGAGGAAAAGTATCTTAATTTATAAGCCCAAGGTAATAGTGCAAACATCACACACTAAAATAATATTTGTAAATAATTGTTTTTTTAAAATAAAGTATTTATATTCACATATATTTAAATGTAATTTTTTAAATGTTTTTTAACGGTGTTTTATTTATGCTCTTAACTATTCGTGCTAACCACCAATGGAGGTCTAGGATCTGTTTGTAAACAAAGCATATGCAAATTTTTACAGCGGTGCTTGTGCCAATCGACGGAGACAGGAACTCGGATCACCGAATTATTAGTCCTTCGCTCAAGCTATCGAGCCATCGTAAGCTCCTTTTAAATATCATTTGATAAAATCAATTTTTATCTCATATAGCGTTTATTTATAAATATTGTTTCATTTTTTGAATGTATTTTCATTAATTATGAGGGAGTAAAATGGTTTATGGTTGAATATTAAGAAGTTTTATATTCTAATGATTTTAAAAAATATCTAGAACTTGTCGAAAGATGCATACAAGATTCGAACGTGAATCCGACGAGCAATTATCCGAATAAGGCGCTACTGCATGTCGTACTGTAGCGCAAGTTCGAATCTGAAGTTGATGTTATTATATTAACGAAAGTACGGGGAAGAATGCGGGTGTGGGTAGAGCTTGGAAAGAAAGTCATTTTTTAAAGAGCCTCTGCATAGCGCACATGCAGGCTTTTCACCTTGTAATTGTCGTTGAGAGAATGTACGTCCTTAGTAGTTTGCTTTGAAACTTGGATGATTCTTTATGCACGCCCATCCACCACTATTAATTCTACACATTAATACAATTTTGTATTACTACACAAGTAATACAATTTTCAAGATAGTTTTGATACTAAAAAAGATTAAAAATTTTATCTTAATATACACAGAAATAAACTATTCAGAATAAACTAAAAAATCCTTTTATTTCTATTATTGGCATACCAGTCGCTAAATCGAAGTTTACCATATATGTTTAAGTTACATTACGGTTTTCAGTATGATTTACTTTTTTATTCAGCTTTTTTTATCGAAATTCAGTCATTACGAATTTGAATATTTACCTCATTAGAAATATACATTTCATATAGAAAATGTCTTTCATAATTTATAAATAATTTGATCAAAAAGTGTGTGTATATATATATATATATATATATATATATATATATATATATATACGAATTTCGTAAAGCTTATTTAATTATTTAAAAACATTTTTAGCAGGAAGTAACATGGATGCATCTCTATATAATCAAGGTTTTCAAAACAACTAAAAAGTATTTAATTTATAGGGCTAATTCAAATTGAAAGCGTTACACGCATTTTATACAACGGGATGTGCTTGAAGATTCATTTATTGGCAGAATAGTATAGCTAGGTGGTAATACCGCAATGGAAATTGAAACAAAATGGCCAGTACAGCTGAGGATTTCTAATTGGCGAATCATCTGCGTGCATTGTCAGAGCAGATTGCTCTGTACAATCGAGCGATTAATTTTTCCATATCTATTGTAGAATTGCGGGCAGCCATTAAATAGCCGTCTGGAAAATTTCGAGCTTTAAGGAATCTTAGACTTTCATATATGTTACATTTAAATAGTCTGAAACAGCAGTGCGTCTGTGCGATAAAATCTAAATTAAAAGACATAGATGTAATAAAATGGGAGTGTTATAGCTCTCATTTGACAAGAACAAAATTCTGAATTTTGCGAATTGGGTCAAACACTTTCACAATGGTATGGATTTTTCAAGAGCTTTTCGATTACTTATCTAAGAATACTCAAACAATTCATTTTTCTAAATTTATTTTTTCATTTATTTTTTAAACAATTTATTTTTTAAACAATTTATTTTTTAAAATATTTTTTACAAATTCTGGAGCGAAGAAATATTATACATTATACGTATTTCCTTCATTTGCTGTGGCGAGTAATGAATACGAAAAGCTGCTCTTTGTGTCAGTATACCTTTATCATACCTTGACTTGAACATATGGACCTTTGTAGATTACATTACCTCGTCTACTCATTCGCGAAAGGGTACCAGTTTTATTGTTTTCGCACTGCTGCATTCATAATGCTGTGTAGAACTGGACTTGTTAAAGGAGATTTTTTAAATTTCACTTTACTTATTTTGTAAATAATACTTGTACTAATTCTTATTATTATTGAATTTGATTTTTTTTGAATACAATTTTAAATAGATTAAGATAATCGATATATATATTTTGGAGACTGTTGTATAAACATAACTGTAAAATTATAATTTTAATCACATTGTACGTTTGCATATTGTATACATACATATTGTAAATGTATTCATAGAGATTAGTAATCAATCTTGCGGAATCTTGAATAATGTTCTAGAAAGAAACTAGACTTATCGTTTTAAATTCACCAATCATAAAATATATGTCTATGCTGTAAAATTCTTATTTATTTTTTTATAATAATAGAGATGAAGACACTAAATGTACTTCCTTGAATCTTTTTAGGATGGAGATTTGTATATTGAATTTGGACTTCTTTACACAATATTTGTAGATAAAATCGAAGAATCTATCACGTCGACTAATATCGTGCAAATTTGGAGGTCGAAATTTTGACTAGTAACAACTGAGACGGAAAGTCCCTTATGAAAAATTGTATTTGTGGAATTAACAATGCATTCCTAAGTAATTAGGTCTGCTGAATACGAAAAAGATAGTAAAAAATGCCCAAAATACATCTCTGTTCCTTGAAAATTTCATTAAAAAACTTTTAACTAATAGTAAGAAAATATTTTAGCTTTCTATTTACCTTGAATATGAATTCTACAATTCATAATATTTTTTTCATATTTTAAGATCAAATATGCTTCCTAAAACATTTATACTATATTTCTTATATTCAAAATTGATTAAATCCAAAAACACTAAAAAATATTATGATACTGCAGTCGTCCAAATGTCGATCAATCCCGTCCTTACAAAGTTAACACAAATATTTCTTGTCTATTTACCGAGGGCGCGTTTCGCAAAGAATCACGATCATTTTTTATCCCTTGCAGCATACTTTAAAAATACCTTTAAGCTATGGTATTTATCGTTTTTAAGCTGAATTCACTTCGTTGACGGGGCACACCCTTAAATAAATCAACAAAGACAAGAATCCGAGAGGGCACCGAATTCTTTGTTGTTATTATTATTACTTTCTTGTTCAATCAGATCACTTACTATTTAAATCATTGACTTCGATAGAAAATCGAGTACATAATCGAAATTATATGATCGATATCAAGTTTCATATATATATATATATATATATATATATATATATATATATATATATATATATATATATATATATTACACTTTTGAAGCCTTTTCGAAACAAATTACAGTTGAATTGAAAGAAATTTAAAGAAGTTGGAAAATATTTTTCAAGCATATAAAAATATGTCGCACAAAGAACATCGATAGTTTTGTTTATTAAAATTAGATGCGTGGAAAGGTTTTTCCAAATGACTTTTTCCTCGATTATTTCTGTTATTCTGCGTGAGCTATTGATGCTTCTGAATGTAATTTGGAAGTCCATAGTGGGGGGAGGGGGTAAAAATATCAGAAACAGTAAAATGTAGAAATGACGCCACCGTTACAATAGTCACGAATTACAAGGACAATCGTACGCAAGTATACCTGCAATGTACGACCCCCTCAACGAAGATAATGCCATACGTTTAGCCCTTTACGATCCTTAAATTATAGAGAATTAGCGCGCGCGCGCACGCGCCACTAACCCGCTTACATATAATACATAGACGAAGACGCAATAAACGTCCGCGCGGCCAGTATTTAGCCTTTCGCCCAATATAGATATACACATAACGCTTATTCGATAATATTCGTGTATATGTATGTGCAGCGAATGATCGCGCACTAGACCTATCTATGTATATGCGTACGATCGCGGCAGATCGTCTTATTCGCACATTCAAGGCTCGTTTGCGTCGATAATAAAATATCGACGTTGGCTGCGGGGAGGCTGCGCCTGATATGTACCGAATAATGCTGCTGATGTCGTGTTGACCGGGGGGGGAGGTTGTTGGAACGCCAGTGTTTCTCTAAAAGAGCTAGTACTATTCTGTACAGATAGATGTAATGTAATTATATTTTATTTTAATCTATAATGCGTGTTATTTATTCTAATATAACAATAAATATTAAGCTAATCGTAATAATAATAATAATAATAATAATAATAATAATAATAATAATAATTTTCAAACAAACAAACAAAAACTTATATAAGTGCAATGTTTTATCTTCAATTATTTATTATAGGTTCATCAGTAGCGCATCTCGGGGAATTGCTTTTATATACGAACGAAAAAACATTTATCGATGGTTATTATATGAGAGAAACTATTTCATTTGTTAAAAAAAAAAAACGACAATCTAAAAATAAAAATTTCGACTAGTATTTCGAAGAAATATATAGCGTATATCTGAACTATGATAAACTTATTTCACAGAATAAATTTTTAAATTTAACGACCAATGATTATATTCGATTGACACTTTACGAATCAATTCGATTCTATTTTTCATATACGAAGTTTTTAACGATCGGTTCATTTTCAATAGTGCATTAGGTATACGCTTAGGATTTATCTGTACTAAATACCCTTGGACACTGATTCGCAACTCCGGAGACTTTCAGGAACGGCGATGTGAACTTTTCGGATGCGAGACATGCGCATTCGTCAAAGATTATATACCTACATGCGGGTATAAAAGTTTTAATCTGTATGGTAGAAGGTAGAATATAACCAAATTATATACATATGTGCGTGCGTGTTATAAAGAAAAGTAGTTTTAAAATGTACTTTGAAAAAGTCAATCGTAGAGAATTCATACAATTTGAGCTATATTTTCTTTGAAATCCGAGCACTCGTCAGTTTCCTATAATAATACCAGAATGAACAGCTGACGTTAAGAGCCGACGGTGCGTAAGAGTGCAAGAAAGAAAATATCGAGAAAAATCGATGAACCGAAGGGAATGGGCAGAGGGCGAATTCTTCGTACAAACCGACGTAACGCGGAACTTGTCTTGAGTAAGGCCATGGCGAGAACGCGCGGGGTAGGTGGGCAATGTATAGTTTCAGATAGGCAATCAATCTATTAAAGCAATTAAGGAGAGTACGTTGAATAATGGGATTGAATAATACACGAGTTTGGCCTTAACCCGGGAAAAGTGACAATTGACGTAGGAAAAACAGGGACGAAGGAGTGGAGGGAAGAATAGAGGTTAGAAAATGAAATCCAACGGAATTGCGAGTTTGACAGGCTTCTGTCGTTTCCTTTTCATCGACGATATCGCTTTAATGCGACGCGAACGGATGTTTCGGAAATAGACCTAGAATTATTATATTATACTCAAGATGGAACGATGAGTACTGCCTTTATTCAAAACGTCAGAATCAATATACAAGATGGTTAATTGGAGCGGCTGGGCTTCGAAGCACTATTATAATTCTTATATAAAATATTCGAATTATGTAAGATTATTGGCTGTCGAGATACAATCACGGGCAAAATTCCATATTCGGGCAGAGTTTTCAAAATTTCTACTTTACGCCAACTAATTTTAGAAAGACCAATTTGTTGGTTTCGCTGATACATATTATATGTTTATATTCGTTGAACTTCTCAAGTCATGTCCGATCAGTGCAAGATTAACAAATTATATACAAATTCAATATAGTAAACCGTATAGGACTACGACCAAAACCAACCAACTTTTAAAAACGCTTTTCGAATACAATGGAAAATTCAGATGGATAAACTATACTTATATTATATGTCGATTATAATATATCGAGATGTGAGAACGATCGTTGTAAATGAACATTTGGTATTAAAATGCATTCGTTATTCTAATCAACCTTTTAATAGCCACAGTGACAATGAAAAATGCTACAGGGGAAACGAATTACAGTTAAAATCCTTCGGACAAATTGTAATTTACAAGTTAAGTATTTATAGAATAGAGCTGCGGTTCTTTTTCTGCATTATAGATTCCAATTATTTTTTCAATTATTCCACTGAAGGTACCGCGCATTTTTCTTTCTTCGTTTACTACCGTTTTTTCTTATTTATTACACAACTTGTTCTTTACATTACCTTTAATAACTTTTTGACGTAACAACAATATCAAAATTATTCATTCGCATTTCAATAATTTAACAAAGCGTTTGGATTTTTATTGCAGCAGAAACAGAACTTTCTCCATAATCTGGTGCGCGAATTCGAGAATACGCAATTCAAACCCATTCCAAAGTAATACCTATAGATTAATAATCGTTAATTGCATAAAAGCCTATATTGCTATCCTCCTGTTCTATAACTATATCTGTACCGACCTCTCATCCAATTTTGACAATTAAAACTCAGTATTACACGTTCAACATACGCTTCTGAAGCTTCAATCAGTTGAGATCGAATCTCGAGAGCTTCTTCGGACGCTCCGGCGGTTCGATCGCCGGACAATCAAAATTCCCGAGCCCGAGGCACCGAGAACCGGGAAATGACCGCGCGTTTCAGGAACGTTTGCGGCGGAGCCGCGCTGGCACGACGAATCCGGCAATGAAACGAATTACAAGATTACACCTGGGTAACTACGGTGTATTCGATCTTTATTGCTGCAAGTCTCGGAAAAGTCATTTTGCCTATATATATATAGCACTTTAACAGATGAATTTCGCTCTTTGTAACGGATAAATCGGATACGAATGCGCCTTTTAATTCAAGGCTTTTGGAGTTTCATATTAAATGCGTTTAACGTAGCGATTGAATTCAATATAATTAAAAATATATAGTATATCGTTTGAAATTAGATTTTCAAACAATTTGTGATATATATATATATATATATATATATATATATATATATATTAATTATATAATATTTATATGTACACACCGAATTGTTTTAATATGTACCTGTTAAAGACCTGTGCTAACATATGTCCCGCAATTGTAAGAATATACGAAAATGCAAAAGAAGAGTGAGGAGAGAGAGAGAGAGAGAGAGAATTGAGCGATTTGATTGGCGCGTAAAACCGTTTTGAAGCCCCTTGTGCGTGATTAGTCAGTTTGAAAGAAAATCCTTTTTATTCGTAAATAATCATCTGTTTTTACCATATTAGCATTATGTATATTTAGTATCCTTTAAGGATTTTTTACGAAGGTGGTAATATTAACAATTTTGTATTTCAATATTAATAAAGAATTATAGAAATCTATGCTAGAAAATATACTATGACTAATCTGCCTGTCCCTTCATATTAAAAAAAGGTAAATACACGATTTTACGATTACAAATATATTTGCGTGACCACTCTATGTAATTTCAATACGGTATAATAAAGAGATTTGAGTTCTTTAGAAAAATTATTCAAATCATTTATTTTTAATGTAAAATATTTATTT
This sequence comes from Sycobia sp. Sy_11, assembly GCA_018907035.1. Taxonomy (NCBI): domain Eukaryota; kingdom Metazoa; phylum Arthropoda; class Insecta; order Hymenoptera; family Epichrysomallidae; genus Sycobia; species Sycobia sp. Sy_11. Next base: position 2,771,725 of record JACCIC010000032.1, on the reverse strand, counting down.
TTAATTTAAATAAAATTACTTAAGATTTCTCTATAAATTAATCGAAGCGCGCGATTAATATAATCACTGATATTTATCGCGGATTTTCTGAGCCTCTAATTACGAATTCCGGATTCTCGCAATAAAGCTGTTTGAATATCATTATATTTCGGCTGTGAACAAATAAAACTGTAAACAAATAAAATCATCGACTTTTCTGCGCAATCGATTATGATAAAAACAATGACATGTATATCCTTAATCCGTTATTGTCCTCAATTCGAATGGGATAATCCAGAGCTCGGACAAAAAATGACGTTCGAAAAAAAATTATTTTAAGACGATGTCCTCCGTTGTATATTTTATTCAGTTTGGTAGTATACGCAAAACCAAATCCGTTTGCCGAGATAATTTTGAATTTATCAGAAGAGCACGAGGTTTCCAAATCAGCAATTCAAAGGGACGCTTAATAAAGAATTGATATATGTCTCAGTTTGTAATTTTAAGCAATTTCACAAGTTCGAATTGATTTTAGATAATTTCAAATAATTATCATTGGTCTCTTGCAGTAGTTCGTTATGACGCACTCTAAAATGTGCAACATTATGCCTCCTTAATGTTCATATATCTTCGGCTTACGTCGCAAATTAATATTTATTTCCATTATTATCAATATATTCACGTACTCTGCCTCGGTTATAAAGTTGTTTCGCGCGTTTCGCAAATGTTTGAGCTTAACGCGTATGTATATACGTGGACTCGCCATATAATTGAATTTCTCTCTAGTCCACTCTCTTTTTATGAACACATAATTGTATCATTGATAAACTTCTTTTCATATAGTAAACGGCAGAGCGCATTTGGGGTGTAAAGTAACCGCGATTAAATTCAAAACAGTTTTAACTCTTTGAAGACTTTACGAGATTTGGACATTTTTGATGTTCAAAAAGCATTTGACTCAAAAACGAATATTTTAATACTAAATCAATATCGAAAAACTGATGCGAGCAAATACTAAGGCAATAAAAAAACAAGTCATTAACTTTGTTTTCATTAGTTTTTATGAACTTGTGCAAAAAGTGCCTTCTAGCGATTTCGATGAAACAATGTATATATATGTTTTTCAGGGTGTCGATTACGTACATTACGTTGATTTATATAACCAAAATTATAATATTGAGAACAATTTAAAGATGTTTTAGGTAGGATATAATTTATTTTATTCTTATAAATATTAATCCCACTAAATACCGTTCAAAAATTTTCCCAACTTCGGTGCGGCATATAGCATTAACTTTTAACTATTTCCTATATCCAATTTTGTTTACTACATATACGTATTTCTACTGAATGTAAATAATTAGAAGAAATCATATCATATAGACAAGACTCAGTCAAGAGTAAAGATGAATTATTACTTATTGAGGTATATGAATAAACCCAAATTCTCAGTTGAAAAGCCATTCTCGATTTTTAGTATAAAGAACGAATCTTAACGAGATCCTCAAAGCATGATTAACGCGCGAGATGTATACGTATTTTGTTAACAGGTTTGCGCACGACCTGTGCACGCTCGCATTAGCACGTGTATCAGCTTGAACCATATACGGAGTCGTATACATATATTTACATATGCATTATATATATATATATATATATATATATATATATATATATATATATATATATACACATATAATGTAAGAGAGAAGCCGGCGAGTATATCTGAATAATTAGACATGTCTGTGGACATTATATTATCGCCTGTGGATTATAAGCTTCCTGGTAGCTCGCACGTGTGCGCGTTGCGCTACTTGCCTGCACCCGCGCATATACATATAAGGAGTGAGAGAAAGAGAGAGAGAGAGAGAGAGAGAGAGAGAGAGAGAGAGAGAGAGAGAGAGAGAGAGAGAGAGAGAGAGAGAGAGACTATTACTGAGTGACTATCTATAGATACAAATAAGCGTGGGTGTCAGTTTGGTTATATATATATATATATATATGTCTGTGGGGCGGGGGAGGGGTGTACCCGCTCTACTTCTGACGTGGGTAAAGTCAACATTTGGTTTTTTTTGTACATTTCTTTGGGTGTGCCGTGGATCAGATCTGGATTATTATGCCGACGCGGTATCAGCCTGTGCATTTGAGATTTTTCGAAAAATAAAAACCCCTCTTAATCATCACATTTCAAATGAAATGAATAATTTTAATATAACATGCTCGTAGTTTTCCAGTAAAAAAAATATTGAAAATTTTAAAAGCCAATATCTTTAAGCCATTTTGATTTTCGCACTAATGTACCTTCTTGATATTTATCTGACTTAATGGCATCCCATGTCAAAATCGCACAAAATGCAATAGATTTTTGGAACAAAAAAAATAAGTTATAAAAGTTATCTTGCTAATATCGAGAGTTAGTTGGACGTTGGAATTACTGAAATATTTATACTTTTTCTACGTAAATCGTGCAGGAAAGAGATGTGACTAGATGTTATGTCGTTACGTTTATTATCGTGTTGTCAGTATTATCAAGGTATTGCCAATGTAGGTATTTTATTATTTTTCTCAATAAAAATTGTATTTTATGAAATTCTGTAAGACAATCCAATCAAGTCTCTTAGATATATAATCAATGTTTTTTCTCAGTACGAAATTGCAAATCATTTGGTAGATATTGGCGTTAAAATTTTACAATGTCAGGCAAATGTGTCAAATATTCACTCGTAAACAACGAAGGGTAAAAGTTATTGATGTTTTTGGAAGGTGCTATTTAAGACGAATTGGAGTTGGAGAAAATGACTATTATTTCAGTATATAAATAATGTCTGCACGCGGCGCGCGCGCGCGCGCACACACATAAAGCAGGTTGCGTATTTACTTTTTCTCGGTGTTCGACCGATGGTGTGCCAGGCTATAAGTTTCTTTCTATTACGCTCCCGCACATGCAAATGCGCAATTGAATGCGTCGTCGCGACAATACGTTACCGTGTGCTCCTGTCTTATTTACTTTTATTCGGATCTGTATTTACTGTGCATTAGCATCTAAAACAAATATTAAGTAATACGATTTGCCATTTCGAACGAGACTTCAAAAGATCGCCGTTCCACTTAAATTTTATTCTTTCTTTATATTGATATAACTTATTGAATATCCTATTGATTGTGATTGTAGTGAAAAGTTGAACAGATCTAATAAAGATGGGCTAAGGGAACTGAGATCAATGTTAATAAGAAACCAAAAGTATTCCTGAAAATATTAGAAACTTGTGAATCTTAGTTACATGTTTAACTATTGGCAGGGTTTGATTAAAAAACAAAGTTAAAAAGTGCTGAAATTAATAAAACTACAAAGCAAAACGATGCTTAAAGTTAAGCCTATGCGATAGGTATTATGAAACTATCTTAAAATCAGCTAAATAATGATCAATTGGGATAAATTACACTATCTTTCACGTAAAATGAAGCTTTGCTTTATTCAGTCACCGTATTATTTGCCAATGCAGATCGACTACGTTTGACCATTTTCTCAGTTGCGGAATGCTATACGGGATATTCAGTTTCTTAATTATTTGTTTTTTTCTGAATGTACCGCTAATTGTATTGAAAGAATAGATTCGGAAAAAATATTTCTTGTTATTTATTTAAATTTAAATGTAACAATTTTTGTACGATAACTTTTTGACGCATTTTGACGCATACCTGTAGTAAATGAAGATAGAAAACATGATTGCAGGATCCTAAATTATTTTATGCAATATCGATCGCTTCTATAATTGCAATACATTCGACACTCTATAGCATTATGTATTTAATTAATTTGTTTGCTTTTTTATATTTAGTGTCGGACAGATGCATAATTATCCGAGGGAGAACTTGTTAGTTGTTTTATATGTGACTGTATAAGTGACATAGATATTGTCATAATTAGGGTTAAGCGATATTGGGTTTCTTATGTTTTGGTCGAGTTTTGGTTGCTTAACTTATTTAACGAAATAAAACCTGTTGTTGTTTCATGACCAGATTGATACACTGCATTTTTGTTTGCTTATAGCAGGTGAGTTTTTTTGTGCAAAAGTCTTTCTTATTTTGTGCTTTTATTTTTCCGATTTTGTAGTTAAAGCGTGTTACTTTTTTAAACGGGAGTGAGATACTGAATATAATTTGCCTATTTCTATATCAAATAAGAAATGCCTTGTATAGAAATTTGATTCTTCTTTTTTACTTTCGAATGGGAAAATATACAAAGCTGGTATAAACGGTCGACAAGGTTGATCGAGCTGTTCCCCACCAAATACTTTGAAGATACATTCAAGAATATTTAATACTCGATAAGATCTTTTCTGTAATTCTTTTAGTAACGTGCATAAGAAGTTAGTCGATTTGAATGCTCGAATAATACAATCGTTAATTTGAATAGCAGTTTTGTTTGAAGCGATACTTTTATTGTGAAAATTAATCAACACTGTCTTACGTGCCACGAGACTCAATGTCAATATGTGACAGATTTCGTTCGAGAAGTAGAATTGCTTGCTGTAAAGAGTTTTATTTTAGTACAGCGCTGTGTCATCAGTAAAACAGGATACAGTATTTACAATATCTGAAACTAACTCAGGACACCACCTCGTGCAACGTCTTTAAATGCTCTTTTATGTATTAGTTCTGTATAGTAATTGTATTAGTTAATAGAGGTATTCTGTTTTCATTAATTTCTTTAACAATATTTTAATATTTACATCATCGAACGCTCCGTCGACGTTGTGAATACTGTATATAAAGATTGTCTTTTTTGGTAGAGCTTTCTGAGCTTAGCGTAAGACTCGAAAATTTTTCTGCAGAGACATTTAATTTTTTTTTGTATTCAAGAAAATATTCGGAAGTATTCGAGTTTTGCTCTTTTTTCAACGCACGTCTTGAAATTTTTACGTCGTGACAATGTGTGACCCATCAGCGAACAGGATTTCTATACGGCCGCAGCGTTGTATTGATCGTTATTTTTTGAAGGGCGTTAAGACTTTTTATAGCTTCGGTTATATTATTTATGAAGCAGTCATATTTTTTACTTGGAGAAAAAGTTTCGTATGCCCTGCGAAAGAAATTTGAAGGTGCATAACTTCCGAGTACAAATAAACTCTATCCCAATCAGTATGTTTTGATCAAATCTTGGACAATTTTTGTAGATTGATAGATTTATTTGTATATATATATATTTATTGCATAATCGTCTAATATCCAGGTCTCATAACCGCGCATGTTTCAATTTTCTCCGCAATATTGTTTATAGTGCTTATACGAACACGAGATCAATATTAGATTTTGTGTGTTTATCAAAGTGAGTGCATAAACATTTATACTTCTCTACATCTTCGTAAAAATATTCGCCGGTTTTTATTTTTTGCGCAGTTCCATGCTGCACGGTGCACATGAAAATCTCCAAGAGAAATATTTTTATTTTATTACATATAGGAAAGGATTATATTCCGTTGATTTAGAGAGAGTGAGAACTGGGGATCTATGTTGGGAATTTCCTTATAAACAGATTTTTTAATGACGATTCTATACCTTTTTATTAGATATTTATATACACTAATTTTCGATCATTTTCTCTTAATCAATTCAATGCTGACGCACCATTTACGAAACACGTCTGCTATCAATGAAGATTCATCAACGTCTCCTAAATAAAACTTACGTATAAGTCATGAAATATTATAAAATTAGAAAATGATAAAATTCCAGTGATACATAATATTCCCAATAATTTTATATATTAAATACAAATCAATAAAAATTAATATTAGTTTTTATTATATATATATATATATATATATATATATACTCATGTACAAGTATCAAATTTATATTTCATTATTCTCCTTAAACGAGCTTTACGAAGATGCTTAAACGAACGAACAAACTTTCTGAACTTTGAATAACGAAGGTAATATACCGGTCAATTGAGAATCTAACCACGTTGCAACAATATCGTTTTTGACAGTCACGCGTCTCCAGATTAAATTTCTTAGTCAAATTTCTCTTTAAATTAATCAACGGTGTAACAACACAACTGTCATTCAGATAGTCTAAGGACCAGGGGGTCATCAATGTCATTGTTAACAGAGGTCTAATGAGTGACCCAAATTTTCTAAAGGTATTTTGATGGTCTGATTACGAAAATATCAAGGGGTTATTGTGTAAAATTATTATTAAATTAAAGCTACCAGCAAATTAATTTTTTAAAACGATTTGGCCACGAGAGTATCACGTCAGATTTTTAAGATTTCTGTTTGAAAAGTAAATAATATAATTCAAATGTAAAAAAGAAAAATACGTTTTTCAATTATATTTCAGGTTATATGTCAGTGTAAGAAAAATCTTTTTATAACAAATAGTTAAATAAAGTATAATTCTTCCCTTTTCCAACTCTGTAATTTTGTTTTTATAAAATCTTTTTCATGCAGAGATATTGAATTCTCAAATCTTCATATTTGAAATTTAAAAAACATGTCACTTCTGTATATTTTCAGATACATGTAAATAATTGATCAATCTGAAAATTTACTACAATAGCAAAAAGCCATATTTTATATTTTTGTTATTAAAATAAATTTGTTTCTTAATTTACTTTTTAGTTTATTTATTTTTTTCTCGGCCACCCGAGTACTTGGATTTTTCGAACAAGTCCATTAAAAATCGTAAATATATTACTGCACAAAATCTCCGCTGTTTTCTCAATAAAAAATCTATACTTAATGGTGGACGTCCTGATTGGCCTATAAATATTGGCTTAAATTGAAAAAATCGATTTGCAATTATCTATTAAATACATATTACTCTTATACGCACGCTTCAGCACAACTTTGCTCTCAGATCTCATTCTATTACGAAATTCTCAGCTCTTAGAATTACTTCTAACAAGATTTTACATTACGGTTGACATGATCTATGTATTTTTGCAAAAATACTAGATCTATTTTTTTCAGACGCGAGCGTTAATTTTCGAAACTCGGCGTGTTAAATTTTTCCATCTCACTCTCTAAAAAATGAATCCCAGCCAGCGCCGTAGTGTTTACATATACATATTGACACTACATTGCTCCTCAAATCTATCTCTACTCTTTCTCTTCGCCGTCAACAATTCACAGATTTTTCACGCAGAAAATAGGCCATCGCCGCCAAGTTTATTAGAATTGACGCCTGCCGGGGCGCTCCCAAACTCCTTGTCAGTAGAGGGCAGGTCCTAGTCCCATCAGGATATATCGCGAAATTTCGAGGCTGAGGAACGAAGATATACATACGCGCGCGCGCGCACGTGTGTGTGAATACGAGCGTGTTTGGTGTCACAGAGAAGAATAAATAAAAAGAATAAGCGGTGCCGCGGAAAGCGAGAGAAGCCCCATTTTTCAATTCCCCGCTGGCAGGAGATGAAGCGCGCGGCTTTGAAAGAGAGCGGGGCGCGGTAGCTGAAAGATTGTAAAAGTACTCGGGGGCTATCTATTTTTCCGGAAATATCGCCTCGACGTCTCTACAGAAATAGACACACGCGCGCGTGCACACTCATCCATGCTCACACACACACACACACACACACACACACACACACACACACATATTTGAACCTTTTAGAAAACGCGGCCAAATTATATATATATATATATATATAGTGATTGGACGTATTATTTGCTCTAGCTCGTCGCATCTTTCTTCCTTTTTCTATATATGCGGACGCGTCCAGCACGCATGGAGAAGGAATTTTTCGTACGCGCACCTGTTGCACACGATTATATGCGATTTTTAACGCACCGGTTGATCCTTTTTTCTCTCGCCTGCCTATCGTCCGCGCCACACGCACAAACACACAAAGCGATAGAATTGCTTCCTGAGGAACCTTCTTTTCCAAGTTCGCTTCCTTCCCTCAGCGAAATGCCATATTCCCACTTCCCTTGGAGGTTTTGAATTCTCTTTGCCGGCTGATCCGGCCACCAAATATATATATATATATATATATATATATATATATATATATATATATATATATAGTCCTCTTATACTTTTTTTATTCCATCGTCTTAGCTCTCTATGATTATCTGGAAACCTTGATATGGGTATTTTTCTTATATCAGATATAAGATCCGAAACGAATATAAACGTATGACTGATCCGGAACTGAACTGCAAAGTAACCTTTTTTTTGAAACTTTTTTGCTTTTGTGTAACGAGGCAAAAGGGGAGGGGAGAATTGTGACCACAGGGTATCATTTATATTAGGGGTACATTTCCAAACCGTGCGTTTTTCGCACGAATAACAGTGTGCTTTACGCGCGCGTATATAACAGTACGACCGACTTGCGAACAAGGCAGTTTGCAAGATTGCGGGCTGTACAGTGTACCGAGCAGATTTGAAAGACAACTGACTGCGCGGCTTTTTTCGGCACTTCATTGTAATGAAAGATTATTGTCAATACTCTACACTAATTAATATACAATAAAGAGATAACGTACGTTGTTAACGTAATGAAAAAACTTGGTAAACTATACTTTAATCGAGTGAAACAAATTTTTAACGAAGTATGTAGTGTTAATAATGTAAACTATAGGTTTTATTTTAAAAATAAACGATTAATTAAGGTCATTAATTAATGGAAACAATAACTAATTAATTTAAACAAGGATAGGTTTAATTTTAAAAATAAATTATTAATTTTACGACAAGCGACGGTGAACTACTCGTGTCGCGCCGGGTCAAAATGGAGTCGAGGGCATTTTCCACGATAGACGTGAAAATACGAATTCCAATTTCTAGATATGTAAATATTTACTCTTTAACATATAAGTAGATGCATAAAATGTATAGTCAATTAGGCTTCGATCTCTCCCAAGAAAGTACAGGATTTCAGCTGTGTCCTCGGTGAATAAAAAGTTCACAGGCTTCCATGAACGTTCGAACAATATTTTATAAATACTCTTTCTGTATGCAATATAAATAATGCTGTCATGCATTTGAAATTCTTTCCCCAGTCGCGCGAGATTATTACAATGATCTGTATTCTCAAAACAAGCCAATACTCAAGATCTGTTCAGCACCCAGATCACCCTCGTTAAAAATGCCCTCGTGAATCGCATAAATATTCATTATCTTCGAAAGTCTATCATCCGCATAGATAAACATAGTTTTCCAAAGAAATGCACCATCCATCGTTAATATATTACCAATGAAAAAGCAAGAAACTCGAATCATTCGTTCTTCTTGCGGAGACCCTTGTTCTATAAAAAGTGAAGGATCGATAAAACAAAAGATCGTGCTTTTAATTTTATATAAACAGCAACAGTTACTAATATCTGCCCTCTATATATTTGCATTCATTGCGAAACCATAGATTAATCATTCTCCAAACGGTAGCCTCTAAAATCTAATCCGCACACTGTGAGAAAATTTAAGATGATATCGTATCGAACCCTCTATCGAAAAATTCTCGAACTTCTGTAAAGTTATGTTCAAAGAAAGCGCGCCAAACTAGATTAATTTTTCATCTTGGGTATTTGCAGATTATCTTCGGTGTAAGAAGATAAAAACATATCGTGTAGAGAGGGAAACTTTACTTTTTAAACTTTCAGCTTAATTATGCTGCGGCATTCCCGAGTATTATTCCCAAAGAAGTCAAGCTAATTCGCGTTCGAGATGTCCTTGTAATTGGCTGTGCGCGAAAAGTGATGCTGAAATTATAGACACGACCTATGTGCAGTATTTATGCTATATTAACTGCTCTATAACGCGCGTATGATGATTCCGACGGTTTAGAACATAAATGTAGCCATAAGCGACACCTATAGTCTTTTTCGTTCAAAGGCCTTTTTTCTTTTTGCTTTGCATAAGAGAAAATCTGCGAGTTTTAAGGGAAGCGTGCTTCTGAGCGATATCGCCTTACGTTTTCTGTCAGTGCACGATCAGAGGACCCTCTCCGCAGCTATCCCTAAAGCCTCCGATCGCTAGAGGCAACTTTATCAGCTGATAGCGTGACGAAGTCGCTTCCGGTTATTCGTCCACATACGAGCTTTCGTTTCGAACGCGAGTGTCCTCTCCTCTCACAGTGGGATTGACTACAAATTCTCTTTCAACATTTCTCATTCCTATCTTCATCATCATCCATTATTCATTGGGAGTATAATCTTAGGATTTAGATCCCCGCTGGGAGGTGGCTTCGATTGGTAAAAATAAGAATCTATCCCCTATGAGAGCGGGGAGAGTTCTGTTTGAATTCTCTTCCGTTGCTTGACAACATATATATATATATATATATATATATATATATATATATATATATATATATAATATATACACAGTCAAGCAAGATATTTTCTAGTAAAATTTATTTGTTATAAAAATGTTTCGTCAATTTTTTTTGCATTTACTTAATTATTCTTCTTACTTTGACAATTCATTCATTTGTAAAAAAATATTTTTTTATGGACCTATAACAAATTGTAGTCACAATTAATTTTATGCGAGGTAAACCGCATTGTTAAGTATGAGCCTTCTATACTATTACAATTAAAAGGTCAATGGTTCAAGCATTGAGAGTGTATCACCATTTAAAGGGAAGAACACGTTGTAAAAATAAAAATTCCTGATTTCACGATTGAAGGATGTTTCTTGGTGAAACGAGCAAATGTTTAACAAATTAGAATAACTGTATTTTAGAAAGCAAGTGTTGGATTATTGTTTAGTCAGGTTCGGCTAATCGGTCTCATCTACTCTCACTGGTAATCTCTTTTGTATCGACTGCGCGATCTAACATTATACCAGATAACACTATATGAGTGCACAGTACGAAAATGCACTGTTTCCATACTTATTAGTGAATAAATTATATTGTTGGTTTACATTCTACTCAATATCGAAAATATCATCTCATGAGGGTTAAATATTAAATGATACATACATTTCTAAGATATTTATTTATTATTGCAGAAATTTCAAAAGAATCTATACTAACACTACTATAATTTTTTTGTTAAAAGAAGTCGAGAAAGTAGTCAAACTTTCCAATTTTTTATAAGAATCTGTGCTAAATTAAAATCACTATAACTTTTAAAATATATCAGGAATTTTTCTGAATTCTTGTATAGGTTATTTTTCCGTTTCATTAGCAATATAGTGCATTTTGAAGGGCCTAGGAGCATTTGCGTTAAACTATGATACATCCTGAAATACATGTAGGAGATGATTTGCCATCAGACTACTTTCGTGCCGATAATCATAATTAAAACATACAAAAAAAATTATTATATACTCTAAATTATTAATGATTCATGAAAATTATAAATCCGTATGTTTTGCGTTTTTCATGAAAAATATTTTCCTCGCGAGCAATTGTTGATTAGGTAATTAATTACATTGGGATTAATCAAGGTGAGAGACACTATAGCTAAGGAGTAAGTCTGCTTCTAAATCCTAGATTAAAATATCTTTTAATTTAAATATATCATGATACAATGGACGCGCTTCGTGTAAATTTTTGCAGAATACGGACAAGTCGTTATTTTATGTTTAGTCCGTCTTCTTCTGTGCGTCATGACGCGGAAATGTTAATACTCCGTTCTTATATAATTTCTACGTATATCCTGAGATTTTGAAAAAGTATAATGACAATGGGAAGATTTTTAAATTTCTCTTCAATTTAAGAAAAGAAAATCAAAGATACCAACTAATTTGTTTTGTGTATTAAATACCTGTAATATTATGTATTAAACCGGTTATATATAATAGACCTTTTTGCTATTGTCAGAGATTTTCCAAGAAGAATGCATTGATTTACTGGGCTGTCAATTGAACTTACACGTATACGGTTTAGCTTTATAGAGAACCAACTTGTGCTTTATCAAAGTTGTAACATTTCAATTAACAACTATCTATTATATTCCGGTAGCGTACAGCCGTAATTGCTGAACTTTGTACTTACTCGCGGAATGCTTTATTTGCACGACGTATATAATTTAAATTTGAGGCGCACACACACACACACACACACATATATAATATGAATAATGGAGGCAATTTAGAAAAGTTCTCGGATGGTTCTCGAATTTATATATATATATATATATATATATATATATATATATATATATATATATATATATATATATTACACGTCCCCGAACTTATTTGTCGGGACTCCTTTGTCAAACTTGTTCATTTGCTTGTACACGTGAACATCTCTTTTACGCTAAATTCGTAAAATTTGCTATACTTTAATTTACGCGAAATGCATATAGCCACTACGCTTTACCCCGGTCATTCGTAATTTAATCAGATTAAAAAATTCCTTTTACTGAAATATATTTAAATTCTATATATGGTGAAACGGACCGGAAAAATTTCAAATTATGATATGCGATAATCCGAAATAATTTTTAACGAGTATTGTCAATTAACTTCTAATTGCGTTATTATATTCACTTATATATAAGCATTAAAATAAATTCAAAGACATTTTAAAGATGATCCAGCTAAACGAGCATGGATAGAATATATATATATATATATATATATATATATATATATATATATATGTTGATATGCAAATTTTGAATTGTCCTATTACTAAATTTATCTTAATGCTATTGTTTGTTCGAACAATGACTTTCGATTATTTTTAAACTCCGTCCTGCTCAAGCTTTGGAAGCGTAACAGTATTAATATATTTTAGACAGCCTTAAAAATTTATATGTTTCATATAGTAATTTATAATTATTAATAATATTATCAGCAATATTAAATATTATTTTTCACTATTATTAAAAGTTTATTGGGAATTATCGTTTTTCAATAATGTTAAACGCTATGTAGTGTTTTAAAATATTTCGAAAAAAATTGCATGCTTTTAATTTAACGGATAAAGATGAATGGCAACAAAAAACATGAATATCACGGAAGAGAAAAAAAGAAAAGGATATGTTTATAGTAAAGATAAAATATTATACGTATCAAATCGGGTAATAGCGCTTATAAATACGAAATTTCTACATTGGATTGTGATTCGGTTATATATATATATATATGTTGATTGTCGATCGATTGTCGAATAGATAAATTCAAAACTCCGTATTGCACTGGAAAGTTATCAGAGCATTTTTCGTACATCGCTCCCAGGTTGAAAATTGAAAGCAGTGTTTTCCGTTTTTCAAAAGTTATATATACACCAAACCCCCTCCCCCCCCAGCGACAGTAATAATGTCGCGTGGGTGCTGCTTTTGGGATGCCGCGGCAATAATCGGAGAAACAATCGAAGCTCCTTCATAAAATACGTGTGCAGCGGACCTCGATAGCTCGTCCTACTCTTTTTTAATTTTTTTGTCCTTTTTTGCTTCAAAACTCATATAGTGCACCCGTCGCCCGCGCGGCTAATACGTATATCTATCGGCATCGACGGTCGGGGATATCGAAGTATATCGCATTACGTCGCGCGCACGACGCGACGCCGACACGCTCGTAATTTATTATATTCCCGACTTGGAGAAATGAAAGGCTATTACGAAGCCGCGCTACGTCGTCGTAGTTGCCGGTCGTGGCACGAAGCGCGCGGGGGGAGGGGGCGGAGGTATTTTTCGTCCGATTTCAATGACGAATGGTATCTGGAGCTCGCAGTCACACCGGTGCCGCGAGCGCAGGGGCCGAGAGACGCGGGCGAGTGCGCGCGTATACGCAAAGTCGGGGGCGTCGACGAGATTCCGCGCCTTTCCACGATCATAAATCCGGGGGACCTTTGTGCATTGAGAACGGGAAGCCCGCGGTTGCGCGGCCGCGGACGTGCATTTCACATTTTGGTCTTCGAATCAAATCGCTGAAAATGTGTCCGTCTTCGTTTAGTGGGGATTAAAATGATAATGATGAAGAGACACAGGTGGATATAGCTGTATGTATATGTACAAAAGGCGAATTAATAATTCAGATTATATAATATTTATATAATAAAAAAGTTCATTCACGCACTTGCAAAGAGAAAATTCATCCCACCGGAGAACCAATTTTAACAACTCCATGAAAAATGTATGTGATATCATAAAAAAATGAATACATAGTTTCTTTTTATTCAAATGGATCTCCTATACTATTATTTTTATGCTAAAAGTGCATTAGAAAGTATTTTTCGATTTTAATCATTATCATCATATATAAATAATACAGTTATTTTGAATTTTAATATATACTCTAAATTTTTATTAATGTAATAATATTGTACATAAAGAAAGGAAGAGAAAGAAAAAGAGAGGGATGAAGATATTTTCTTTTATAAAATATAAAAATTTTTAATATATTATTATCTTATAAATTTTAACTAGACACAAACTAGTATGTTACTTATATAATGTAAAGTGATTCATTCCTTTATCAATAATAAGCCATTATAAATATATTTTACCCTGACAATATTATATTATCTATTTTAATCTGATTAAAATTATTAATTTTTGTCGCACATATTCTTTTTATTCAAGATGCCGAAAGTCGTTGGTCACTACATTTGTCGACTTTACTGGTAATATACGAATTCCGTGACGATAAAACGACTCGTATTTCGAGTCGATTCACGAATGAACATTTTTTTTTATTTGTTCATTTGTTCGTTTCAGAGCGGAACTATTCGTTAGCCAACGTGAGTGACATCAATCATAACAAGTCATAAACAGATTCCACGAAACGTCAGACTAGTAGGGCGGTTCATTAAGACCTTGCATTCCAGTATTTGTCAGTGTATTTGATTGCTTTTGTGACACGGGGTAGAACATTGTCATGGTTGAAAACGGGACTGTCATTTCTCGTTTTGAGTTGTCTTTTTCTTTAATATTCATTTCAATTATATTAATTATGTTTAGTATCGACCTCCTGTAATGTTTTCATTAGGCTGCAATAGATCATAGTGTATCATGTTGAACAATAGTCTCAATAAACAGTCAATCGCTAGATGCATTCAATAATTAATTGCATTCAATAAATATGTTTTCTCATTTAGAGCAAGCATATAAAAAATTGCAAGGAAATTCCGAAACTTTATGCGGAACACTTAAAGCAACGGAATCACACGACCAAATTTACCCAAAATATAATTTAAAGGTTTAAAGGTTAACATATTTTTGGTATTTTAAATTACAGTTAAAAGGAGTATTTAGTCAAGTGATATATCATCAAAGGACTCGAGGCATGCTTTGTTTCGTTCTGTGAATTAGAGAAGTTTTAACATTATACGCCGATGAAAAATTTATTTAAGAAGTAAAGTAGTTTAAGAAAGGTTAATATAACTTAGCAGTATGGATAAAATTATGCAGAAATATTTTAAATAAATTTAACCGATATAAATGAATACAAAAATTCCTTTTGAAAAATCTATATAGAGGGACTACATTCTTTTTCCAATAAACAAGTATTCGTTTTATCTTTCTTTTTTTTTAGAACTTTGACACTTTTTAGTATAAATGAGTTGTTTCGACACTGGACACCCCATAATTTTCTTCGACTGGGATTGTCGTATTGCACGCAATTTTCATCGCTTCACAGTACGTTGCAAAAAAAATCCTATCCGATTTTGACTTTGTTCAAAGGAAAGGTCGCATAATATATATTATTAAACTATTGTAAAGTAATGACATTAATTGCGCGAAAAGAAATTCAACACTTTTCGATATACTCTTCGGAGGTCGTAAAGTGAGAGCCTGCTAAAACTTATCAAACAACGAACATTAGAATTGTAATATTAAAAATAAATATTAATATTAAGAAATATTAATATAAAATTTGTTATTATAAATGCAATTTGTTTGACATATAAACATACTTATGCCCACACGTGCTAATAACTTCATAATATATATATATATATATATATATATATATATATATATATATATATAAATTTAATAGCCTTCCATCAACAAGTGAACTTCTTCAATAACTTACGCCGTGCCCCATCTTGTATCGAATAAATTCGATGGAGGGGAAAAGTAACCACGAGGCAATCCTCTTCTATTATCGAGTTATACGGCTTACATACGTATTTAAATTACTTCAAAATAAATATTTTATTAAACAAGCTCTCGGGAACCAGTATATAATTACCATATAACTCATACAGACACCACTTTCCATTCTCCTACATTATCCGAACGACTTTGAGGCACCTTGAAATAGTTTGGTAAGTGGCGCGCACCGATTCTTCGAAGATTACGCTTATGCTCGAAACGCGAGTCTTCGTCATGTAATGAACCGCAATGCGTTATCTTCGAAAATCGTCTTCCCTTCGTCGTCGTCCAAATCACCATCATTGAACCAAAGCACTAGCAGTACGTTCTTTCGTTAAAAGCATTACCTAAAGCATATTAGTCCATACCTATTCCAGAGCGTTCTATAAGTTTCAGCCGCATTATCATCGAATGCTAGCAGAAAAGCAAAATTTCCTGCAAGGGCCAAGAGTTTCAAAAGCTCAAAATATTGGGATTTACAAAAGAGAATATTTTTATTTTGCGGGAAAAAATTCGGCAATATAATTGATTTGGATCGACTAGTTTTCAGCGACTGTCGATATTTATTGGAATAACGGCGTCAGAAAAGGTGTATTCCTGAAACGTTATATTATCTCAGATTTATAATTATTTTCTGCATCGGAAACATGTTTGTCGTTATTAGCATTATTAATAATTTTTTTATTATCGTCAAATTTGTTACAACAATAAAATAAAACTATAAATCGGAAGTTTAATTGAAAAATGGACATGGGTTAGTCGTTTAGCTGGGGGATACGAGCCAGGGCAGTTTAGAATACTTCGTACTGCTTTGTATTCCTCAAGGCTGTCTGAGACTTTGCTGCCAGAATATGCTTATATATATGTGTATATATATGTACGTATATATATATATATATATATATATATATATATATATATATATAAGTACTTAAAACACAAGAGTCAGCCAGCAAAGCCAGACTTTGTGGAGGAACTTTATATAAGGCTCGGGCCAATATCAGGGCTATCGGAGGAGCAAGGATGCACTTGGTGTACGATATATTATATTAGTTTATCCACTAGTAACTTTCAAACATTCGTAAAGCTCACGGACGCACAAAGTTACTAGCTTCTCTTATTCTTCCAGGATTTGTTGTAATCTCTATATTAACTATATAATTTTTATTCCTGATGGTTTTATTCGCTTAATATTAGTATTCTGAATTGTAATTATTCTTTGTTTCGAAGTATGAGTAGATCATTATAAAACTATAATTGTTTGATAAAAATATGGATTGATTACTACTTAAACTGTACGAATGTTAACATGTGAATTGAACGATTTCTACAATAAACTATATTATTTTCACTATACTTATTAAGACTGTTTAATTTACATTATTATACCATATTGTAAAGATAATATAAATGGACTTGTAATCCTCTTAAATCATCTTTTTAGGATGAATTTTCTTTATTGAAAAGAGCTACAGCTCATAATTCACGATTTATTAATTTTTAAACTGAAAATCAAACAAATTTCAATTCGTTTGGTGAACACTTATAATAATATAAAAATGTTATGATACGCAATGTATCATCATAAGATCTGAATCATTTTAATATTCAAATCCTCTCAACAAGTCCGAGGAGATGAACTAATGGCTAAAGCAATGCATTGTGCATAATATTATATATCTCTTAATTTCTATAATTATAACACATTGCTGCTCTGCAATTCGTTACGTTAAATATGGATACCTTGCGAAGAGAAATTGGATTGCGTGTCAATGTATATCATTTGTTTCATTATAATAATATTATTCTGAAGCGTTACAAGCTCTTTTATTGGCAAATAAATTTTCTTTATTTACGTCCTTACACATTATAGGACAATATGTTCAATCATAAAAAGGATTTGCACAGAGTACCAAGTATAAATGAAAACCATACATACTGGGAGCTTTTTTCCCGACATTTTATCTGGAACTGACTTTTCTTCAGGAAAAGTGCTTCTCCCTCTGACTGCAGGAGAATGAGGGAGATGCAATCAAGTGCCGTTTAAAGCGAGGGGGGCGTGAGGAAAGTAGAAGGGGAGAACTTTCCTTCTTCTCGTATTTTTATCCTGTGAGATTACATCATGGATATAGTTTATTATAATAAAATCTACAAGATATATGCGTATTATTACTACCACTATTATTATTATTATTATTATTATATTATTATTATTATTGTTGTTGTTGTTGTTGTTGTTGTTGTTATTAATCCTATAAAATCTACAGCCAGCACTAAAGTTGCTTCATCAAAAATTTGATAATAGAATGATTTCTACAAAAGTTGTATACAATAGCAGGTCGCTTTATCGGTACAATTTTACTGTGCATTACCTTTATATAAAATTTTCAAGAATTCTATATCACATTAACATTTTGAAAAATTTTGTTTTTTAGTTTTATTTTTCTTCGTCATATAGAACAATTGCTTTTCAATCATGATTTTGTCACGAGTAAGAAAAAAAGCGATTTCATAGATTGTTATTTAATTTTAAAAAGAATAAAATTTAAAAAAAATTGTTTTTATATTCAAAACAATTAATTAACAGAAGGACAAAATTCATCCGCATCGTGTTGGTTTGTAATTAAAAATACGTACATGTATAGATATATTTTAATTTTTAATTTATATATACATATGTTTGGTTATGTGTACGAATTAAATACAGATTATTAGTTTTAAGTAATCATTAAGATCAGAGAATAAAAAAGGCGTCATCCTCTTCCTCATAAATGTAGCGTGCTTCTACGTTTATAGAAAAAGCAACGATGAATTTTATAGACAGTTAGAGAGTCCCATAGGTTGACATTAATTGTCAATCTAAAGTATATGCTTATGAATATTGATGTAGAAAGCGCCAAAATAATAAATATAGATTGATTTGCATGACAAAGAATCCAAGCCAAATGGAACATTGACGCTGGCGACCACAACAATATATATTATTTTAAGTCAGTAAAGCGGCGAAAAATCGCTCATTGATTAATTTGAATTTAAGTCCGTAAAAAAGTTGTACTGTGGGCAGCTTATCGTCCTCCACTGTAAGTACGTAAGGCGCACAAAATCCCATTGGAAACCCGTCCGATTCCAACGTTCGTCGTAGGATTTTCGCCTCCTTGACGTGGCATTGGAAAAGAGCGAATTACACGCGCCCCCCGGTAAGAAGTCTGCTTTCGAGTCCGAAGGATGCTCTCTGCAAGAAGAAGCCAATCGCCGGACGGAAGAAATAGCCAGGAGTAGAAGTCGCCAAAAAAGATGGCTTAAACGTAAAGCATTTGTAAATTGCCGTTTGGGCGACGATTTTTGTAAAGATAACGCGCCGTCGCCGCTTCCTGTCAAAACAGTTTTGAAAGCAGCGGAGCGCGCTCTGATCGATATTCGTTTACGGATGGGCATTTAAATTAGCTGAGCAGGCGCCAGACAGTCTGGAACGATGCTCCGACACGCGGAGCTGTACTTGCGGCACAAAAAAAACTGTCCCTTACAAGCTCGAACATATTTCGTAATGTTCCACGAAATGACCGAGGCAACGATTGGAAACACAGTGTGTAATACCTATATAACCGTAAAAATTGCAATTTCATTTCCGCGCAGAGTTGTTTTTTTGTTTCGTGGATGCGGAAATTATAGTATCTACAAGGAGAAGAATCTGAAATCTTAATGGAAGCCCTGGGTGCGACCAAATGGAACTTAGATAAGCGCGAGAATAAAACGTGCATCGAAAATAAATTATTGTAGACTCATTTAGACGGGAAAAAGCGTGCCTTTCGGAGCGAATTCTTTTCTTGATACGAGGGAACCTCAAGAAATACTTATAAATATATACAATCAGATCTATCAAATTTATGTTGAACTAATTTAAAGAACAATTCATATAGAATGAAATAAAGTAATTTCTGAAATTTTGCAAAAATTCATGCGCGCGTCTTTCTTTTTAGCTTATGATTACAGAGGATACGAATTGTAATTACTCATAGTCCTTCCAACAGTTAGAATTGCTCATATTATTCTTTTTTTAATGTATTAAAATTATTTTTTTCAGCATTACTTGTCAATTAGTTTGTTCAAAATTATAGAAACGAGTAAAGTTTTATTTAGTTCCGGTCTGCACTATTGCCATATGCTCTTTCCTACTCACCCTGTAAATTGCTTTTAAATTACTACATTACTGCTTGTATGGAATTTATAATCAGAATCCGAATAAAAAGGCTAAGCGAAAGAGGAAGCCATTGCCTCAGATATATACATTCGAGTCATCCATTATTATTGCCCATTGCAGTTACATGCTCCAAGGGAGGTGTGTACATTTAATATAGTACAGTACCTCTAAAGCCATAATTCATCTTGGAAAGATTAATCGTCTTCATGTACCTCGAATTCGTATTAGACGAAGAAATGGCATGTCGTACGAAGTAAAAAATTACAAGTTGTAATAGATGAAGGGATAAAAATATTGTTGAAAAGTTCATATATAAATTAAATATTAACATAAATATGTAGAGTTTGTATACACCTATTTGCTGCCATTAGATAATGAGACTTAAATCAAATACATAAATAATGATATTAAAAATTTACAGATATCAAATCAATCAATTCATAGTTTTAAATTTAACTAACTTTTATTATTAAATAAAGAACGTTTTTGTTCTCGGTTTTGAAATTGACAATTCAAAGTTTCTTTTCACTTTTCATTGACCATGCTAACTTTATCGGTACTATATGAACGAGTATACAATTGGTAATGAATCAGTGATTAAATTAACATCAGATTCCAGTAGTCGTTGCTGAATTATATATTGTATGAGAAAATTACGATTGATTGCATAGGAGAGCGAAGGGATTACAATAGAGCAATAACGTGGTTACGTAATTTACGGACGTGACTTTACCGTAACAGAATAATTGACGATAGAAACTCGAGGAATTGATTTTTAATTGGACAACAGAAGTTCAATGTTCTAGGATTTTCAACTCTAGGATTTTTTATTACTATTTTTCATACACTTGAATTACACGAATATTTTGATAAAAATCTATAAATGAGTTCACAACCTTTGAGAATAATGCTTTTCAAAGACTATTCTCGGATGTCGGAATAAGATATATAAGTAGACGGCATATTGTCTATTATACAAGATAAGTTATATGTTCATTTCGTAACAAATGTTACAATGTCATCAAAAACAAAACAAATGTCCCTTTAAGTTTTTTAAACGATAAAGAATCGACTACTTACGTAGTTATTGTTTTTTTCTTCGCAAATTCAGTTGCCGCTGGAGAGCCCTCGTTTTAAACAGCTTATTAATAAATATAGTTACAATCGAGAAATAATTAATCATCGACCATTATACAATCTCGGTCTCGTCATACACGGATTATATCACTGCTTTGAAGAAAAATGATTATTTTCAGAAACAACGCTCTTCTTTTTACTATATACCTGGTATTTGATTATTCGATACTTTTTAGTCTTTTACATTTATTACAGAGCACGAGGTTTCAATATATCAACGGTACACTTTAAATTGAACTTTGTGCGAAATTTCAAAATATTTAACACTATGCAGCGTATATTAAACATTTTTTTATCATACTCTTTACTTCGTACCGTTTCTTCAGAGAAATGACAATTATACACACTCGAAGCGCGCAGTTCTTCTTCCAAAACCATAATATTCTGAGGTGCTCGAAGTCGAATGAACTCGCGTAGTAACAGGATAGAGGACTATATATAGTGTCTTACACTGATCCTAATCGGTGTTATGCAAAATATTAGTTTCGTCCGGTCTGGAGAGAGGCTGATGGCCAGAAACAACCGCAGATATGCAGATCTTGTCGGTTTTGCCGGTAGGATAAAACTCGAATACACAAAACAAATTGTTTCCATTTCTGATGGGCATATATCGATTTATACGTACACAAATTGTTTTTGTATTTTTGTTTCTTGTTTTTTTTAAATCTGCAGGTTTTAATTTCAAAATCGATTATATTTTCTATTATTCGAGACGAATATTACAGTCTTGAGCATTCGACAGCGATCGATTACCCAACAAACGAGAATTGAATTTAAATAAACCGCAATGACTCGTGGCGACGCGACGAGAACTTTTACCCATTAGATTCAACCGTCGAATTTTGATCAGGATACACTAAACAAACAACTATTATTTTCAATTTTGCACATATATCAATTTACAAAAAAAAAAAAATAGAAAAGTTCCCGAACGAATGAGATAAAAATATATCTATCGCGCAATTTGTCCCTCACCACCTTTGTTCCATTAAGTCGACTCCGATTTCTGGCTTGTGCGTCTAAACCGGCGACCTGCGTCCAAATTTAGCTTCGCATTATAATTCAATGTCTATATGTATATAAAGCACCAGCAATGCAGCAATTTATCATCGAAACACTATTTCGCACACACCAGCGAACTGCGAATGTGTGTGTGTGCACACATGTATATATTTGCACGTGCGCCTGTCAACGTCAGATTTGACTGGCCGTCCGTGTAGCGGCCCCGGTTGAGGCGCGGAAGCGCGCGTTGGTACAGAGTGTGTTGTATGTATATATATATATATATATATATATATATATATATATATATATATATATATATATGAAGCAATTGTACGAGGGATTTATTTGCTCTCCCTTTGCTTTTTAGGACAAGTGCGCTTCTGAAAATAATGCTGGTTTCGATAAATTCTTTATGCTTGACCAAGATTAATTACGGTAAATTATTTTGCTTGATGTTAGGGTGCATGATTTGTCGTGAAAATGTATGGAGACAGTTTTAGTATGAAAAGTTTTATTAAAAAAAAATATTATATAAGCAAGTAAACCTGTAACTTTAATAAAGCAATTACTGATATTTTTTAATACTTGCAAAGCAGAATGAATTATAATTATATTAACAACTAGAATGTTTGATTTTTAAAATATATCGAAGTAGTTGAAAACATTTATCCGTATGAATACATTATATCCGTATTTGTGTATATAGATACTGGTCTTAATTAGTACATTTTTTGTTTATCTAGTTACTTGAAAGTGATAGTTCTTTTCGGATAAAATGGCTAAAATTTCTATACATGCATGATGTCAAATGAGGTTCTATATTATATCATATATGTAATGACACCATTTCTTTGATCAAAAAACACTGCGAAATATTTTTGAAAAAATACCTCCATATATATTCGGAAATAATGATTTCTTAATTGGAGAAAAATATAGTTCGGTCTTCATATACAATTAACATTCAACCTCAAAAGCTGAATTTAAAAACAGTGGCATCGCTCTATTACCTTTTAAGGATTCATAAAATCGATTATTTTTCTCATCTGAGAAAATTTGAAGGATGTCAAGGTTAAAATGTCTTGTAAACAATTTTATAATTTATAGTTAGTCTTATAATTTATATTTTATATTTTATAATTTATAGTGAATTTTATAAATTAAAGTATGTTAGATTTAAATGTATAATTTGATTACATCGAAATATAAAGTTTTTGCTCTTTTAGAATTTGGAAATTCGGCATACGAAGAAGGGGTTCTATTAAAGATTGACACATCTAATAAAAGAATATCCAACCGTAATGTTGCTCTTTTACACAAAATTCGAGCGTCGATCCATTACGGAAGGATGAAAAGGAGGGAGGGCCTGATCGTGCTGTACTTCTTTCTTGCTATACGTAAACCTTTAATCCCTTTATATACTATATGCACTTATACATATAGCTCGCACAATTGATTACAGTACGAATCAAAAGAAGAACGTGTGAATGTGTGTATCTGTGTGTCTATTCCTAGAAAATATTATATTTCAATCTCGTCACTTAAATTCTACAACTTATTAGTAAATTCACCAAACATCAATAACTTCCTTCAAAATGCAGAATTTTGCAAAGAATCAGTTAATTCGAAAAAATAAGTTAAAGAAGAGGGGTAAGAATTCGGCCAATTCTGGTACTTCTGCTTTAATCAATTTCGACCAAGTTAAAGCTCTTTATAAATAGATCTATTTTTGATGTGTGATTGTATTATTCCAATTAGGTGGGCGGGACAATTAAAGGTCATTAATTTAAACAGTAATACTTCACGTAAATACTAATAATTGCCGTGTATCGAGAAAAACCATGACAAAGTGGTGTCTCCAGTTCAGGTGGTCCGTAATATATTCCGTGATAAACAGTAATTGGTGACACGTTCCATGAGCTTCCTTCAAATTCTACCGATAGTGAAGGATGATATAGTTATCTTCCGGGAAGGTGAACAGACAAGACAGAATTACGCTTTCAGCTGCTTTTGCTGGGCGAGGAAGGAAAGCTGATGGATTTGTAGTTGTTACGTGCTGAAACCGGATTCTTGACATCGAGGATAAAGAGAACTATGTCGATTTTATAAGATATTGGAAAATACGTTGATCTCAGGATGACATTTATGAGACAGGTAGGAGTTGAAATTCAAGTTTTGAGGAGAAATTTCAAAATGCTATTATCGATCGAAATTTCCAACCGTCGAAATAATGCCGATGTACAAATGTTATCGGAGCATTTTGACGAGTGTTCTTTGACTATTCAGTTGTAGAAGTTAATTTCTAGACAAATTGGATGAGGTCCAAGCTCAGCGAGTGAAGTATTCCGTAGGGCTCTAATGGCAGCGAGGTGTTTTTTATGATCAACAGGTCAAGAATGCCAAGCAAATATTGGTGATTCAAGTAAAAAGTGGTTTCTTGAGGGGCTACAATAATGCAAACGTGTCAAAAAGTCGAAAGGAGGAGGAAAACCGAGTTTTGCATATCCAAGACTGGTATTTGGTCTTATGGTAGAGCGAATTGACAGAAGTACCACTGCCTGGAAATAATGAGATCGAATGTAATACTTTGAAAAGAAAAAAAATAAGGATTAACTCGATTGAAGTGGATACTATTTTGCTGATATTCAATAAGCAAAATAATAATGAAATTACGTGTCATTACTTTATAACTAAATGTTTAAATTTCGTTGAAGAATTCGTTATTTTCGTACCAAGAAATACAAACGATCGATATGCCTCCAATCAATTTTACTAATAATTTTGAATGGGTGCTAATTATCAGTTTATATATAGTTCGTAAGTATAGTGTAATATATGAAATAGAATTGCAATATCATATGTGCTTAAACGACAAGACCTTTTACTTCACTATTATTGTCGATTACTTACTGAACTATCAGAGTGGATTGTGCATAGTTCTTAGAAACAAGTTTCACCGAGATCTATTCCAGCAATCGCAGCAAAGATGCTACCTAGCATTGAAAGTTCGACTCACTTTATAACCACTGTGCCAACAACATCCTCAGATCGTCTTTCCCGGGCGATCGTTCGCGCCCCCATTAGCCAGGCTATTACATGCATTATACACGACTCGATACGAAGCCGGCCCGTGATCGCCAGCATGGCTCATTAAAAGCCACTATATCCCACGTAGCCCATTGCTCTGCCCATCAAAAGATATCCGATTCAATCACCCGCGAGTAATCCCGTCCCTATTCCCGGAGCGGCCGCGGGCCGCCCACCGGTGCGCGTCGCCCCCGACAAAGAGACAAGCGGCCGTAAACGGTGTGCGTGCGGTGCGCTAAATACACACAGGACGGACGACGACCAGGCCTGCGTTCCCGCCCATACTCGGCCACGGTGTCGCACCCTATATATATATATATATATATATATATATATATATAATCGAGCTTTAATTAACTCTCAGCGAAGGTTTCGGGAAGAGCAGGGAGTGGGGGTTAAATTAAGTTGTCTCGTCTTGAAATCGTTGCGAAAGCAGAAAAAAATCGTAAGCGCTATTCTGTACATTCCATATTTACCTTACTGTACAAAGTGAAAATAATACCAAATAAAATTTCACACATTATTCGAGACAATGGTTTGCACAAAAGTGACATACAGTTTAAATATCTAAAAATTTTTTGTCCAGAATCAGGGATCAAAAATTGAGGTTCTTACTGAAAAAACGAAAGTTTCCCTTAAAATTATCGTCAATTTTTATTATTATTAAATGTTCTGCCATTTGTGTGAACCACTGTAATAATTATTTATATAATGCCGTTCTAAAAAATTCTTTAAGGGTATCTGTGTACCTATTAAATGCGCAACTTATTCCTTATACTTTATCGTACTCATCGTTCACTGCCGATATATCTTAAAATATCTTATTCCGCCACAGCCAGCGGGAGTCTGATTAATTTTATACAGATCTTTAGAGGGGGTGAAGAATACAGTAAGCTGTTGGTTTTCTGGCCTGAAATTGGCGTAACTAACATAAAAGTTAAATGAAGATTCTTCAAGTGTTTCGTCCTCTCACATACTCTAAGTTTTTTGAGCTAAAAACAAATTTTGGAATCATATACTAATATATATATATTATAGTCTGTATATTAAAAAGCAACAATTGTTATACTTTCATCAAACTTAGTGAATTTCTGTCGAAGCGAGTATTCCTTGGAAAGACAAGAAAATAAAAAGAAAACAACTACCGTGTCAAATCAATGATCTTTTAATATTCGACTTGCTCGTAAAAAGAGAATGAGGGGGAAGGATTAGATCGAACAATCAGGAGACTTCCAGGCATAGTCAGGAGCTAATAGCGTAAAAGAATTTCCGAGAAAACGGAGAGGGCGAACGCAAAGTTTCGCTACGTGCGCGCATTCGGAGCACGAATTTAAAACATTATCGTTTCAGCTGTTTTAGAAAAACTCGAAAGTTTTATATATATATATATATATATATATATATATATATATATATATATATAAACCCAGTAGTAGACACCAGTTGTTGTTAGTTGAAGATCGCAATCTCAGCTTTTTTTAATTGTTCTTAATTTTCTTTAACAGGCAATCGTATAATATATACATTCTCCTTTATAGTTTCCCCTTTCTCTTTCAACGCAGCCAAGTTAAATAAGAACGAGAACTATCAAAGCATTCTGATTTGCCGTTCTCATAATGTTGATTTTGGAAAACAATCACTTGCACTACAAATATCACTACTAAAATTCAGTACCACGTGAGTTATAATTATTAGCATATAATTTCTAAATAATTCATATCTAACAAAAAATTGGCGAAGATTCTGTAAAACTGGTTTTTAAAGGAACTATATTATAATACTTGGTCCTTTGAAGTATTCGGGATAGATTATCCGATAAAATCCAATTGATCATTAGCTTGTTATTAAATAATATCTAAATTTTTTACGTTACATTCATGTACGTATATGTAATATGAATCACGATAAAACTTATCATCAACATGCATGCGCGATACTTTCGAGAGCGAAAAAAAACTCTTGTTTTTTGACGTTATTACGGCCGCCGGCACACTCGTCATTATTCGTAGCGAGATTCTTTTATTTTCGTTCGAACAAGCAGTAGTGAAAGACATCCTTTACGAGAGTGTAAGCTTATTGCTTTTGACCCATATCCTAGCGGGGCGAGCGCGAGCGCGCGGCTGTTCATTAAATGACAAGAGGCAATTACAGCCCTTATTCTCGTGGTAAGCGCACTCGTGCAGGTCTCTTCGAAGCATTACTCCCGCGCCCTTCACGGCCTCGTGAAAAGTATACGATTAAGAGTCGAGTCGTTGATGCTCTCTCTCTCTCCAGATATACATATATATATATATATATATATATATATATATATATATATATATATATATAGATTAAAAGCTTACGGACTTAAGATCTGAGAAGATGTTAAGAATAATTTGACTAAAAGGAAAGGCGTGGGCCGTGTACGAAAGTCCGAAACTAATAGAAGGACGTATATAAAATTAATGAAAAGTACGACAGTCATTTTACCCTGGATATTTAGGTCACCAAAATATGATTAAAAACTCGATCATTCGATATGTCGTTATTAAACTAAAAGAAAAAGAATTCTTTTCAGTTTCTGTTTAAGTTTTTACCGTAGTTTCATTGATTTTTGGTTCACTTTTATTATTATTGTTTTTTCCGGATCTGTTTTTAATTTTTTATTTTTATTTTATTTTAACACTACATAAATTGAATTAAAAATATTTTTATATTAGTTAAATATTTGCTTATTTTTAAAAATTTGAAATTTTAATGTAACGAACAGCATTTATGTTTACGACGACGAGAATCTGAGCTACCTATTTGAACTTGGACTGCCAATTTACATCATATTTAATCTTGCTAGTTCCATGTAATTGTTATTATTAATTAATAAGAATTATTATCATAAGGATAATTATAAGCACTAATTTTTCTATTGGTTGTCCAGAAAACGCCCTGGCAAGCAAATATCCACAGAAGTGAACTTTCTAACTCCAAAAAACAAGGTAGAATATACTTTATATAAAAATGAAACTATGTGTATACGCAAAGTCCTCAGCAATGGCTAGGTCTAAGTCAAAACAAGCAAAACGTAAAACTTGACGGAATCTCGCTTGAAATTATTTCAATGGGACCTATGACATTTTCACATGCGTTGCATGTCTACTATTTAAATTAGTCATTTTCAATGACTGAAAAATTTTTGTATTAAAATACTTTCTACTTTCTGCTCTGAATTTTTACCTTAGAGGAGGTATCATAGAGGAGTACTGCATTTATTTTCATAGTTGTATGATTTTGCAAAGAAGTTTTAATCTTTTTCTCAATCAATTGAACTTGATCATTTAACAATGTAAAAACAAATACTATATAAGATATACAAGCGTATAATAGTGTATATATTTTGATTTAATATGTTTCACCATATCAGATCGTTCTTGTCATTCTCCTTTATTTAGGATATCTTTTTCATATATTCAAAATATGCTAGGAAAATGAATCTCAAGTATAACCAATGTCATTTTTCAGAGGGTTATCTAGTATTTCTCATGAGATTTGTTATTTACGCGACTGCTGCAGATGTATAAATCCATTCATCAAATAATATACAACTTATCATTCATATTTGTAGATAAAAAGAGGGAGGATTCTTGCAATCCGTGAAGAGCATCCTTTAAAATAGGTTGTAAGAACAAGTCACGTATGTAAAAATGTAAAAAGTTCGAGATCGAATTCTATAATGCCTAAACTTTTTACTCTGTGTCAGGTCTGTAATTAGAAAAAGTGGTAAACTCTAGCTCATAAAACTTTAGGGAATAACTTCCGTTCTGAGAAAGGTCGATGCTATTGAAGCAGATGGTATATCCAATAGTTGATTAATTAGTGGAACTTTTATGCTGGATAATGCGCTTTATCGGTCAACTAAAGCGTTATTTATAGAAAATTTACTAGGTTTAATGTAAAACAACGTGAGAAAAACATACATGTTGCGCAACTACAAATATATAACATACAAATTACACATAATCAATTAAAGAAGAAAGGTGGCGTGTTTCGTTCTTTGTGAAAGCAGTTGAAATGCTAAAAAAATGTATTCTTATTCATTATTTGCTATGAATTATAACTTCCTGCTCAAACTTCCAGAACTCTTCGAATGCATTTCTGTTCAAAGAAGTTCCATTAATTACTCTTGAAATTAAAACAACAATGGTTTATCTATTTCAAGAATTAAAATTATACTTATGTCGTCTATTGTAAAATCAATTAACAAATATTTTTATCGCTCTTACAGTCTTTAAAAAATAATATAATTATAATTATATAATGACAGCCGGACTATCCTTATTACTATAATACCTACTATAATACCTAAAAAAATAAAATAAAAATGAAATTCATTATTTTTAATTTTAACTTTTTATATTTTTATTTTATTTTTCATAGTAGTTTTTGAATTTAGATTGTACAAGGATGTTTTCAAACGGACTGCCATTATATAATTATAATTATATTATTTTTTAAAGACTGTAAGAGTGATGAAAGTGTATGATATTAAGTGTATAATATTAATTTATTTATTAGAAAAAAAGATATAATATATATGAGAAAAAAAAGATCGAGTAAGAACAGACCGATTGCTAGAATGTCGTTATTATTAGAATAATTTTTATATATGATTATTATATTGTATTATTCTAATAATTATTATAAGAATAATTATTCTGATTATCGTACATAACGTTAAAGACGAAGTAATATATTATATAATATCTTATATGATTAAAAAATATTTATGACTATGTAAAAGTATTTTAAAAAAATATACCTGACAAACTTTTCAGTAAATATTAAAAGTCTCGATGACTTGAAGTAAAAATCATAATTGCGGACAGTACAAACTTATTCTTAACATAATTACTGCAGTCATACATACATACTAAAATCTTGGATTCGTGTAAACGGCCGAAACCTTCTCAGGACATTCATAAAACCACTTTATATGCAATATATATCTAATAATAAAATTCAATTCGAGACATTTCAATTTTAGAGAAAATAATTTCATATTGATGTCGCTTGTTTTCAGAAACTAAATTTTTGACTGATGTGTCTGCCTTGCTTGGAAAAAGCTTGATCTGCGTACGAAGTAGATGGGATTGTAGTGAAGACGACTGCAGAAACGGGAACGCATATTGCTCCAACTAACTCTGATCTAAACGACAGAGATCAGTCGATACGTACACCGATAGTACCATTGAGAAGGCGTGCGAGATGTATAAAGTTTTTAAGACCACTGAAAGAGAATAAAGGGAAGAAATTTTCTAGATGAAAATTTTACTTTTTTAAACTTTCCCTCGTTTGACAGGTGAAAAACCAACGTCATGACGGCCGCACAGGTTCGAAAGCATTGGCGATGGTACAGTGTCGCAAAGGGCACGCATGAAATCCAAAAGCCTTGTAGCACGAAACTTCACTCTTCGAATACAATTTCTCCTTATTCTTAACGCTAGGGAAATATTGAAGGATAGCGAAATCAAAATGCATATTTCGTGAAGACGATCTATCACCGTACTCTGGAATTTCCATCTCTCTTTTTCTCCTCACACTAGCTTGGTCTGCCACTTGTCTGTAAGCCGCCTAAAAAGACAGAAGTAGAAAATCTACATTTTGGCGAACCTAGAGAGAAAGAACGGAAAGAGGTAAAAGCGAATAACTATTTTTCTTTATAATACAAAAGAGGTAGAAGTGAATAAAACTTTCTCTTTATATTACAAAAAATTAGCACCTAAAACGTTAATTTAACTAAAACCTGTTCATTAATACCAAACCGATAAATTCCTGGTCTATTTTTACCACACCCTCGATGATATTTTCGCTTTCTTTCTGTGCTTCGATATCTTGAAAGTAGCACTTTTCTTACCAGCCTGAGATAAATTCTCTGAACATAGAAACAGAGGTAAAAAAATAATTTTACCATGCCATGCATGTATAGTAAATAATGTATTTTACTATATCCCGACGTATGGTATTGTGAACAATTTATAGTATACTCGGCCTGTAAGAGAAAAACAGAAAATTTTTTTATTTATAGAATTTGTTGATAATACTATCTTTCATTATATATAAATAGATCTTCCTTCTAAAAGGAACTGCTGTAAATTACGTAAAAGAGAGTAATATCAAGTGCGTATGTTTTTTCGCCGAGACACTTAACATGGTCATATTTTGGATCGTCTTATAATTTTACGGCGCAAGTGGAAGTAGCAATGAGTCATAAAGTAACCCTCCCTTCATAGAGCTTGCGTAAAGATACGTTGAAAAAATCATAAAGCTAATCAAGAAAAAAACTTCATTCGCTGATTGCCGAGAGCGGACTAGACAATTATGACTAGATGATTATGAATTCGAAATTGAAATCATTTTACGAGAATTATTTCGACGAAGCTCTAATAATAATGATGAAAACGAAGGTTTATAGCGCTATTTCGTTATTTTTTTTTGTTTATTCTAGAACACTCTTATCAACTAGCGGTTCTGGATAGAAACTAGGTTAATACGTTCCTGGACAAATTCCAAAACTAGAGTGTGTTTCTAACTGTGAGTTTTATATTTTATAAATTTATACATATTACGAAAGTAAAATAGTAGTGATAGAATAGTTTAGAAGAGTTTTAAAATTTATCGTGATCTTTTAACATTAAGTTACTAAACATATCTAATTAAATCAATATTTAGAGGTTCTAAGATGGTAAAAGTAATATTTTTAAGATATTATTGGTCGCTAGTGGTCCAAATAGAAAGAAAGGAACCTAAATCTCTATATGTATGTCATATTCTAAATTATCTACAGATGAAACAGATTTCTTTTTCTTGACTAAATAGATATAAAAGTAAAAGTTATATTTGGAAATGAAATAATGATGAATTAAACTGAATTATGTTCATATCGCCTCGACTATAGCTTATTATGCTATTTATGCATACACAGATCTGCAAAACACTGTCGAAATCTCATTCAAATACCTAACAAAACGTTCTGTAAATACAACGATATAAGCTAATATAATTTTGAAATATGATATTGGTGTCGGTAAATACTTTCAAAGAATTATTGTAATAAAATACGAACGGTCGTTAACGTTCAAAGGCTTCGAATATATAATGTATAAATTTGAATTCGATTAAAAAATTCAAAAATCCAACTACGATATACATGCATTGTTTTCTGCTCTTTTGATGGGCTTGTGGTTTCACATTGTACATCGCGGTATTAATCACGCGATGGTACGCGGCTTGACATAATGACATTATGTTTACAATGAGAGCGCGCATGTGTAATTCTCGCGCGCGCAATATGTAACTCAACGTATGCCAATGAGCCGATTGCGGGGGGGGGGGAATCGATAACAGCTTAAGGGATAATGAATTCAAAGCGAAAAGAGCCTAGTCAGCCTTGATTTATGCATTAATAATGCATCTCTATTATATAATTAATCTTTAATTAAAATTGAAAGAAGATGTGAGACTGCACTTTTTGAAATATTGATTTCTGCTTCATCTACTTAATAATATTTATACAGGCTGAAATTCGTGTCTCTGGTAAAGAAAATATATCGAAAAATAATTCAAAGCAATAATGCAATAATATTATTTTACAGTAAGTCCTGTACATACGCACGTTAGCAAAGTAAAATCTTAATTTTACATAATGAATAAAAATGTTGTTTATTTTTGATTATTTTAAATGAAAAACGTGTTAATGTCGAATAGATAATTAAATGAATTTTTTTAGTAATCAAATAAATATTATTAAATAACGGATGAATGAATTCTTAAAATTAGTATTTTATTTGTTCTATCTTACGATCATATTTTGATTTTTTATGTCCATCATTGCATTCGTATTTACAATCAGCATAATCAGGTCATAGTTATTCTTAAGAAGAATAAAATAGAATTAAAAATGATAACAATCGCTTTTTTCCGTAATATTTTCCAAAAAATGTTTTCCTTATCCGCAACTAAATTTCAGCATTGTATAATTATGTTTATGATCTGTTTTTTATATTATTTAATGGCGCACAATTTATGCTTCGAAATAATACTGCTCATCAGAGAGTAACATCTATGATGTGTATGTAAATAAAGCACATGTAAATTTTACAAGAGATGTTTATGCTAATCTTCGTTTTAATCGTCTAAAACCACGATTAGATTCCAAATTGCTAGACATGATCTAATTTAACTATCTGTAACTAGATTATATTATACTAAAAAAGCATATTTAAACTGAAAATTAACAATAATGCCGATTGTTTCTGTATATTTCAAATAAAACAATATTTTCAACTTCATTGCAAATACAGAATATAACAAAAATTAGCATCGATATTGCTACCATTTTTATATGCGTATTTTAATGTTTTTATAAAAAACTATGATCGAACTGCTTTATATTAAGATTGAATATAGATATAACGATTCTTGAAGAAAGATAAAAATATGGTAGTACAGTCGAACAAAGCAATGGTTTTGATCCTAATCAATATACATGATCCTAAACCCGATAACATAGCCATTTGCGTCATTCGTCCAATTAAATATACGATTTTCAGAAAATTATAATCGGATTGAGGATCCACGATTCAGTTTAATTTAATAAAACGATTTATTATATAAATATGATGATTTCGCCTAAAAAATATGAAAAAAATTGCATAACAAAATGCGTATTTTCGCCATACTTACGTCGATGTTAATAGTCTTAAATAAATTAATTAGGTGATTAAATTCTTGTGTCTTTAAATTCCGTTAAATTCGTTTTAAGCAACCTAAAAAATATGAATTATGAATAGTATTTGAATACTAATTATGAATAGAAAAATGTGATCAAATTTAATTATTTGGACACTGAATTCAGTTTCTGCTATTCAAAAACATAAACAGTTATGTTGGTACAGTCGTACGTATAAATATTTATTATCTACAAAGTCTGGTCTCTCGTGTCAGTTCAAAGTAAAAATCAAAATGTAAATTTTAAATAGCCAATCTAGCGTTGATTATTATGCAAGTCACACAACAGGACTCTCAATATATTGCAAGTACGCGCGTAATTATTTATTCATCCATCCAGCAATCTTCTTTCTAAACACAGCGTGGCTGCAGCGGTATAATTTTTGTATAGAATTCAAATAGATCTCTCGCATAACATTTAAAAAATATATAGATAAATATAAAAAAAAGTACCAAAATAACTCAGGATGCACGAATCCTGTACAAAGTTGAACGTCAACAACGAAGTCAGAAAAATTAAAAGTATATGCATTCGGAGAATCCGATTCTTTGAAGCCGAAGTTTTCGATCACATTGATTACGGGACTTGATCGTTCTAGATATATATAACCACGAATAAATTGATTCTCTGTGTTATACGATGGCTGAAAAATTGGAAAATGTATTAAAATAATTGTTTACTCGAATAATTTTTCAACATATTTATATTTTAAAAAAATCGAATAAATACTCGTTTTAAATTAAATTAGCGTGAGCAAAACTCAGATGAAAGTGTCGATAGTTTCATAAGCGACCTGTATACGATTGTGGATTATTCTGAGTAAGATAATCTAAAAGATTAATCAGTTCGGTGTGAAAGATGTTAGACTATCGGAGTGCTTGTAATTAAGAGTGGATGAGAGGATTTAGTCTAGAAAAAGCAATAAGGATTGTACATTAATCTAGAATTTAGATTTAGGGAAATAAAATTTTGCGTTAAAATTCATCAAATGAAAGCAAGAGCATGAATGTGGTATATCGAAAATAGAAAATAACGCTAGGGCTTTCCAAGCAGTTAGTTTCATGATAGAATTAAATACGACAGAAAGAGCAATGAAAAATATTTCAGCTGGAGTATAACTATCCGAAGAGGTACATTTCGAAATAAAAAAAGTGTGAGAAGTCGTATAAGGTTGTAAGTCGACAATTTCGTGGTTGAAAAAAATATTAACATCGCACCTGTAAATAGTTTTCTAACGTAGATAAAAGAGGTAATAAAGCATATATATATATATATATATATATATATATATACATATATATATATATATATATTCTATATATACACATTTCAATTAAAAAGTGTTTACCGATATGAAGGCGGCATATCCTGTATATAATCTGAAATTATTCCAAAAGACTATGATTTTACGAACCGTCAAAATAATTAAAATGCCTGATAATAAAAGACTACCGATTACAGGTTGCGTAAAATCAAAAAAGGTAGAGTCAAAAATGATTCACACGAAAATCATGTCACGCGTAATTTCAAATATAATTTACTAGGGTAACCGAAAATAAATGCTTCGGCATTGATTAAAGGTATTGAAAGAATCGCGATTTTACCCGTAAGCTTCGCGTAAACTATCCTTATGGGAACAAATATACAGTCAAATAGAAATGGAACCGGTAACTCTTTCGTTTACTACAGAAAGATTTAAGGATTATGTAACAGGCATAAATAACTTACTAGAAACACGCCATAAACCGCTTTTGCAGATATTCAAATTAAAGATCTGGATCAATTAACGCCGAGGCCACAACGAATCCGTTTGCGTTAAATGAGATATACATATATAGGGTACAGTTTGTTTCAGGTAAACACGTCATACTAGCGGATATGCTTTCACGTCGTCCTATAGAGCAAACAGAAATAGATAAAGATGACTTTCGTGAAAAGGTTAATACTTACATAAATTTTATAACAAATATTTTGCTTATTTCTACTTATTTTATGAATCGGATAAAAAATCAATAAAATCATATTATAGTCAATACAATGATGATATATTAGTTTATAATAATTTATTATTATTCAAAGTATGTACTCTTACAACGTCTACTACTACGATTAGAAATTCTTAACGAATACACGATGGTTATTTCTCTATGAGTAAATGCAGAGCAAGAGCAATGCAATCGGTTTGGTGGATAAGTTTGAACGATCAGATTAAATTCAATGAATTGAATTTTCTTTAATCAATTAAATTTTTGATTAAAGAAAATTTCTCCTATCGTCCATGGCAGCAGGTAGGTTTATGTTTATTTTTATCAAAAAATGGTGTCTTATCATAGCGGATTATGACTCGAATTCCGAAAGTTTTTGACTAAAAAATTTTGTTGAAAATAAAATATAGAGCAACGTAAAATAGTATTTACGCAATTGAGAATACCAGAAATCGTACAAACGAATAATGGAACACTGTTCGAGTTGTATTATTGTAGATTTTCTCAAGAATTTGATTTTCAACAGATTACAAGCTACTCACCTAATTTCTCAGAAATCAATAGTTCAGCTGAAACAGTAGTTAAAATTGTTAAATATATAATTAAAAAGTGCAACGATATCGATATAAGATTATTAATTTATAGAGCCTCTTTCTTAGAATATAAATATTCTCTCGATGAATTATTATTTTTATGAAAAAGACGTTCCTGTTTATCAATTTTTCCAGAAAAGTTTGGATCATTCAAAGATCGCGATATAGTGTATCTTTTCATAAAAATAAAAGAAGGAATAGAATCGGTGAAATGTATAATAAACGATATAGAGTTCTAAAAATATCTAATCTTAAACTTAATAACATAGTATTATAGACATGCGATTATAAGCGAAAATTTTAAAGCCCGAAGGTACGCCTAATATATATATATATATATATATATATATATATATATATATATATATATATATAATTCGTACAAAAAAGCTAGTAAAATTTTGACAGAAAAGATGAAACCTTTTGCTGATACTGTATGAACAGGATTTTTGCATAAGTAACAAGGAAGTGTCCATGCAGCTAGAATCTTTTCAATGAACAAATAGTTCGTTTGATGATAACACAAATCGTAATTTCGTATCCATACTTGCGAATAAAACTAGAAATTAAAGCTGTACTAGCATACTGTCGATCATCACCTAATGCTGTCGATTAGGAACCAACTTTTGCTAGTCTAGTCAAACGAGCTTACATGCTTTAATAGTTCTACTAAAGGTAACAAGACATTCGAATAGATTGAGCTGATGTAAAACTGTAATTGTATGTATCAGTACATGTATTAGATGTAATATAATTTAATACTTCTAAATAAAAAAGGAAAGCTGTTGTATTGGTATAGATACCCTCATATCATAATAAATACAAATTATTGAGATCGCCCTTAGTAGCAGTTCAAAGTACCAGTCTAAATGTCAATTATGAATAAAGTCAATCGAGCGTCGACAGTTGCACGAGGCTCATAACCTCGGTCCACAGTATATTGTAAGTATCAGCGCAATTATTTATTCAACCATCCAACAATCCTGTTCCAAATATACACTATAAGCAAACGTGAAAAAAGACTTGAAACATCATTTATTCTGAACATGAAAATATGGATAAACTTTCGAAAAGCAACATGTTCTATTTTAATGAGAATTTCTATATTTTTGTTTTTTTTTTTTTATTATGACTTTTGGGGGTAATCGAATTTTCATAAAAGAATCCATAAAAATTATGGCTTTTTGAATTGATCTAAGAAGATCAAAAAATTTTTTTAATATGTTTATCGAAAAAGTTATTTTTTCTTCTAGAAATCTTTATGCTGCAAGAGATATTTCTGGAAAAAATTCAATAATTCAGTCCGAATGAATCTTGAAGAATCGGTGGTGTGTGAACAAATTATCCAAAATTTGAGACTCTTTATACATACTCACGCAACTTATCCCGGAAAAATTGCTTATATGAGAAAAATTATATACATCATAAAAAATGCATATTTTATTTATGTATGTTTGACATTTTTTTGGAAGCTTTCAAATTGTTCTCATTTTCTTACGTAAGTTTGACAAACCATCATTTTTCTGATGAAGAGTTGAATATTTCTCCAGAAATATCACTTGCACTGATAAATGTAGAGAACAAAAATATATTTTTTATGATATCAAGATTTTCTAAAATTATGTCGATTTTCTGCGTTAAATTTCGATAAATCGCAATACTTATCGATTTTTAACGAAAATTCAATTTTTGTCAAAAGTTACTACAATATTCATAATGAGTATCCCAATAAATATATAGAGTGCATCGTCCAATTTCCCGTTTAATATGGGAGGGCATTCAGTAGCACTTTTACCATTTCTGCGCATAAAGTTTGGAAAACATATTTTTATATTTATATATAGGGTGAATATTTACGATCGTATAATTCTACTTTCCCACTAAGGAGCGTCATAAATTATTTTGCAACTGTATGAAAGTGCACGATAAAATACTGATATCCCGATTATCTAAAATGGCACAATAATTGAATAATTGTTTTTTATGTTTAAGGAGATTCGTATAATTGAAATGGTTTATCGCGATCTCGTTCTTTTGCTATTATTTGCTTTCAGTCATTATTAAATCATAAACAATACGAAATCATCCTCCTTCTCGTTGTTGTTTATTTTTCTTGTGCGTTCCCCTCTCACGTCACAGATACAAAGTTGCTACAATGACGTTCAATGTTCATTCAATAACAACTGTCTATTCGTTATGAGCCTCTCAAATTAATTTCATTAAAACAGTTGTCTCACTATTTCACTCACACTTATAGAACACAAATTACTTGGAAGTAAAAAAAATAACGAGATTCATAAGCTTTAATTCATGACATAAAAGATTAATAAAACAGTTGCTTCGGAAGGATAAAAAAATATTTTCTATCGATGACTATATCCTTGGTTAGAGGTTCCTTCTAGCGTTAGAGCAGCAGCTTTTTTACGACATGACTTCGACTTATTTTCGTTATTTTTTTTCAAGGCAAAATTGTAATATCAAGGGAAAAGAAGGTATACAGCAAACGTGAGCCTGTATAAATCTTTATATAAATTATGATATTACGATCTGATGATATTACAATAATAGTGTTGCAAACTATTGCAGGATTAGTCATATTATATAACTATTATGCGTTAATTTTTAATGAGTATTTATTTCTTAGTAACTATTTTTAAGAAATGTATTTTATACAAAACTATATAATGCAAGAAAGTAGTTACTCGCTTTCATGCGAGAATTTCATTGGTGGAGCTATTTTTTATTGAATATATTTCGCACATATATAATTCAGACGTCCGAGATTGAAGATTGTAATAGGTGCATCTTCTTCTATTGGATAATATCTATTTTTGTAAGCCACATAATGCAAACAAAAGTTCGAAACATTGCAGCAGACATCTGAATTTTATGAAGTAATATATGTTTATATATATATATATATATATATATATATATATATATATATATATATATATATAACTTGTATTATCTTAGCGTCCTTCCCTGCGATTCAATAGAAGATGTGCCA
Organism: Sycobia sp. Sy_11; assembly: GCA_018907035.1. Lineage (NCBI taxonomy): Eukaryota > Metazoa > Arthropoda > Insecta > Hymenoptera > Epichrysomallidae > Sycobia > Sycobia sp. Sy_11. The sequence continues at coordinate 2,731,954 of JACCIC010000032.1, read as the reverse complement.
TTGCATCTAAATAATGTAAGAAGTATTTTCATAAAAGTTCTTAATACTAACAAAACATATGTCTTTACTTTGTCTACCCTACCAGTATAAATTGAGGTCATATTTATTGAAGCTTCTCTTAATCAATAAATCTTTCGATATACTTCTGTCGTTTGTTTAGGATTTGAGTTTTTTTATATTTTGTTTTTTAAGATTTTCACTGATAATTATTCGGTAAATGACATATTTTATACTTGAAATATAATACGATAATATCAAAAATCATTCGATCATAGGCGTGTATTGTCAAAAATTACATTTGGTAGACTCCCGAATAGCACCCCCTTTTTCAATGAAAATTTGTACCGTAGTAATGCTGCGGTGCTGATTATGAATATCGTCTTTGTTATTCCCGAAAATAGGATTTTCATGGCGAAACCCATAAAAATGATGGTTAATGAACTTATCTCGATACAAATTATAGAAAATTTCAAAAAAAGCATGAAAAAGAACAAAACTTTAATAAATAAAAAAATATAAGCATTTTAAATATTGCAACCTTTTCAGATCCCGTAATGAATTGCATAAGTTTAGATAAGTAGTTTCTGATTCTTCACAATTCCATCACAGAACGAAACCGAAACAAAATTGTTGAATTTTTCCCAAAATTTCGTTTGTACCGAGAAAATGTATTCCACAAAAAATCTATTATTTAATTAAACCTTTGACTTCTTTTTGAAATATGTTTTTAAATTTTTCTTATTTTTTTAGGTAAATTCGAAAAACCATGTATTTATGGAGCTTTTTTATCGATTTCGACATGAAAATTCAATGATCGCCAAAAACTACTACGATATTGGTAATGAGCATCTTAAATTTATTATTATTAAAAAAGAAAATTTATGTCGACTGTTTTAAAATAAGTTAATAACTATTTTTGTCGGACTTACAGTCTTTATAATATAATATATTAACTAAAATAATGACAGTCAGACTGACCTTGTTTATATTCACTCCCGATGAATCTGAAATAAAACTTATTAATAAAAATAAATTAGATTAAAAATTAAAAATAATAAAATAAAATAAGAATAAAATATAATAAAATAAAAATAATAAAAATAACTGTCATTAATTTAGTTAATATATTATATTATAAAGACTGTAACACCGATATAAATATTTATTAAGTTAAATTTTTTAAGTTGAAAAATTCTCATCAAAATTGGGAGTGAGTGCTTTTTGGCAATTTCTACAATAAATTACACGAAGAAATCTGTCTTAAGTCAATTATAGCGCAAATGTGAAAAATTTGTTTTATATATGCGATTATTCATGTCATTCAACTGCGATATAGAATAAATTTGCGTTCCCCGCACGATCCAAATTTTGCTCGAAGTTGCCAGCACTCAAATTTTCTATCGTGTGCATACATATGCATATACATGCATATATACATACCATACACATGTATACGTGTGGTATTAAGCTCAACTATCTCATCTAAGATTGATAGTACCTGCAAAGCCTTATTGATGAGTTCTCTGTATACTTGTTCCAAGATGAAAACCACCAATTCGTTAACTATCCAAACAGATCTAGTCATTTTTTTTACAAAGTATGCAGTATTTCAATTCGCTATATTAATCAATTTAAAAACATGGTGATAAAAATACTTATAAATATTTTGATAAAGTGAAATTCTCGGTCTTTGTCCTAAATTTAGTTAATTTAGTGGATTTATATATATATATATATATATATATATATATATATATATATATATATATATAGAAATGATTTTTTAATCAATCTAATCTCCTATTTATATTTTTACTAATTATAGATCAGTATACATAAATTTTGAACAATCGATCTAAAAAATTATATTTAAAAATGATAATCATTGAATAGTATTCAAACTGCATTGTCGATATGCATGTTAAAAGTTTCGGTAAATTGTAAAATCGGATCGTAAAAAAGTGTGTTACTTGTTATAAAAAAGTATAAACTTTACTAATTATATGACTTTTTCTATCAGCGGAAGTCCTGAGTTCTCTAACGAATACTGGAAAAAACAATCTCTAGCGATCTCTCGTAAAATGTGTCGATCTTTAATTTTTATAATTGGTACCGTGTTTTCAAACAATTTTTTGATACTCATTCTCGTTTAATTTGAGGAGGTAATACAGAAATACTTTTTACGCGTATCTTAATATTACGTTAACACTGTTTTACATAAAATAATCCGAAACAAGATTCGTATAATAATAAGTGTAGTTTTTTAATTAATCTATATTAAAGATTATCAAAGTATCTCGCACTTATAGCTATTTTACAATAATTTTCTACAAATCGTATCACAGCAATACACTCGAATCACCACTGAAAAAACTTTTCGCTTTCCAAGTTTCGCATCTGTTGAGGTGAAAAAAATATTGTCTTCGACTTATAGCAATCGCTCAAAAGTTAAAGGTGCGCTTTTTTCGGAGATGCGTTTGCCCAACGCACTTACACCCATCTGTAATAATGAATCGCCTCCAATACCGAATAAGAGTGGTAGGTAGTAGTATACGAATCTATATTTTAGAGAGACACGAAATTTATTTTTCGAAAGTATTAGAAAATTTAACGCAAGCTCAAAAAATGATTTGAAATAATTTTTTAATCACGCCGATAAGCCATTACAATGAAATATTCGTTAAAGCCTTTTGTCGAAATTGTGTTATTTTTATATGATTATGTAATACGTTTAGTAATTTATTTTCCACTGTACTCAGATTTTTTTTTATTACATTTTCAGCATAGGCATTATGAAATATTCTAATGTTCTTGAAAAGGGAATATTAAAAAGAACTATTTTTAAAAGTAAAGAGAAATTTTAATATATTAAATGAAGTTCGGGAAGTCTTTTCAAAAATCTGACTGTAATAATGGTTCTTTTCCAAAATAATAAAACTTTTCACTGCTTTTGTTTTCATAAATACATGAATTTGCATTGAATAGAATCTTCTTTATAATGAAAAAATGTAAGAATTCTGAGTACAAATATATATAATTAAAGTTAAAATAGTTAAATTAATATATCATAGAGAAATATGACGAAGTAAATTACTTTCTAAAGCGGGCAGCATATTTTATTTATAAATTAACTTTGACGATTTATCGTATAAACTTTTTTCATACCATTGCAACTTGGCAAGTTCACAAAGGTACATGTTCGCTCGCTATATTAACTCTTGGCGTAAAAATTGAATTTCTTATACTTACCTCTACCAAACTGTCGTAAAAAAGAGGGAGAAATAAAAGGACTGAGCGTAGAAGAGGCAGTGTATAGACGCTGAGAGGCATACGGTGTGTGTGTGTGTGTGTGTGTGTGTGTGCGCGCGCGCGCGCGTGACGTTTGTACGCGCATACTCGCATTACATACACTTCTAATCGAGGGAAATAAACGCGCGTACCATTATCGTATACGCGTGATATTCGCGCGATAGCAAGTGCCATCGTCGTAGGATGCTTTGTTTTTTCTTTCAACAACCGAAAGAAGAAATATCCACGGGATAAGCGATCCAATTTTCACTGCCGAGAAAAGTCGACGATACGGCGGACACTTAACGCACCTGAATACAGCCGAGAACGAAACGCGTACTTATACTTATGCCGACGAGCACGGATATTCCAAAAGCGCAGAGACGGCACGGCGGGAACAAAGGTGGCTTTGAGCAATATTATAGCGATTTCGAAGCGGAGTATCTGTTATCGACCTCCCCCCCCCCTTCCCACGGAATTCCACCTCTCGCTTATACCCGGCTCGCCTCTCGATAAAAGTATTAGCAAATTTTTAAAAAAACGCCGTTTCAACGTAGATTATCCGAGGAGCGCTCGGATTTATCCCACTACTTTTAACTTTGCAATCTGAGCTGTGTTCTCGAAGAACGCGCGTTTCTGACAAAGAGTTCGATAGACGCATTCTTACAGCGTACGAATACAGGAGCGGAAGATGAATACACTGGGATACGATTAATACCTAATATACAACAAATCTTGTTACCAGATTGTAAAACATATCTACCGTAAGGCAATGAAGACGTTTAAATTAGACGTCGATGGCTATATTATGCGCCTATAATGATTAATGTATATGCAGAGATAGAGGGGGGAGGGGGTATATATATATATATATATATATATATATATATATATATATATGTCGAGGAGTTCTATATCTACCTACGAGGATAAGCGGGGAAAGCGCAATTTTCATTAAATCCTCATAAATTTTACGCTAATTTAGTTTCCCGCGTTGATGATATATATTGAAAAGATATCGGTTGACAAAGGCTCAAAGGCACTGATTTATTCAAGTGTTGCGTGCGCTTTCATTGCCGAACCGAGGAAGAGGAGGAGAATGAATATTAAATGTAACATTTAATTCAATATAAATGGGCCGATGGATAAATTTATATATGTGTTATATATATATATATATATATATATATATATATATATATATATGCATTTTATATAGGGGAGTGCGAAATCATTCGGATATTTATTGGCATTATGGAAAGTAATATCTGATTGAGAAAAAAAATGAATATAATTTTATTTTTCGATAATTATACATTCAAGGCTTATTTATTATACAAATACAATCAAATCAAATCTGTAGTCATTTAAAGCTCAAATCTGATGGAATCTCAGTTTTAACAGTTTTTCAAACATATCAGCTTTCATATCTAGTCAAGTAACGTTAGCCAGTATTCGTGAACTTTGACTATCGTACTTACCGATAGTGAAAAAAATTCTTAGATTTTTGAAGTTTTTATTAATTTAATCAATTTTATTAATTCTTATGTTTTGATGTATTCTTTTGGTAAGTTCGTCCAAGAAAAAAGAACGACTTATCGAGTTATAAACTATCGCGCGCGAAATATTAAAGAATGCTCTTTGATCATTTTAGGCCCTGCATTAATTACACAAAGTAATATATTTGCAACTAAATCAAAATAAAAACTTGGACCATTTCATAAGACGAATCTATTTCTTGATTTATTTAAAAACGCCAGAATATATGACAATGGCTCATATAGAATAAACATATGGCATTTAGAAATATAATTACAAATTTCTTGGACTGCAATGATACTACGATAAATTGTTAATCATTTTACTGTATTGAAAACAAAACACCATTAACATAAGCAGCTTAAAGTATTGCCATGAAAAATAAAATTCTTACCAGCAAAATCTTTTTCCGTTGGTTATAAATCCAATGAAAATTAAAGAAGTTAATTCATATTTGAATATGTAAGTTTAATACTTTTTAAAACTAATTTTTAGAGAACAAAAAAATTTGATTAATCAAACATTATTTCAGCATTAATTCCAAGCAACAATATTAAATCGAACTAATGTAAGTACATTTTAACGAGGTAAATCCCTCCTTGGACCGCACAGTCCTTTCATGCGCTCAAGGTAAACGCGCGTCTTGCGATACTTCTAATGACCGGATGATATATCAGGACGTGTACGAAGAAAGGGGAAAGAGCACTAAAAGGAGGATTCATATTATCCCCTAAAGGGAACGATGTGTAATAACGTCCGTGCGTCATCTTTCGATAACGAACCTACTCCTGAAGATTTTTCTTCCTTTCCACTTTATGGGAAGTGATTTGTAGTTAATAGTCAAAGCATTGCACGTTTCTATATATATATATATATACACGTAAAAAATCGTTTATACTTTCTACAATTGCGGTGTTCCACTATGTATCGCTTTTCCTTATTTCTATTTAAATTTCTTTCCATATAACTATGGATTCTATAGGTTACATATGTTGCGAGCCCTCATCAAATTATTTCTCTACCTTCGAGGGGTTTTCGAAAGCAATTTTGTGCCCGATAGAATGAAGAGTGCTCTATTTTTAATATATCACGAATATTCTAAATAGTGATGTACAGTTTTTAACAACTATTCGTTAAATGGAACAAGATATCAAAAGACATCCTTATATTGAAAATCGCTCGATAGACAGTATCAGTTAGAAACCTACGCGTTTTTATAATGTTGAGCAATTTGTCTTTGATTCTTTGCTCAAATATGAAATATTCATAAACAAAGAGCCTACGAGGCTTAATTCAATGTTATAATAAAAGTTAATATAAAATATACAACTAATAAATGTAAAACATAGAAATTTTTTAACACAGTCTACACAAATTACATTAATATCTCCTTAAATTGGCATACGTTTAATTCACTATAAAGCAAATCAATTAATTATGGAAATATTATTGAACAAGATTGATTGATTGAAAAATATGTTTTTAATTAAATTCCTGCAGCTATCATATATTCCAACCACACGTCAACAGTGGATAAGTTATCCAGCAACAACAGAGGAATTTATCTGCTGTAGATCAATTTTATTTTCAGTCCATTCATGCAGAATTAATCTTATTCGTTTATATCTGTTTTATATGTAACGATATATTTTGCAATATTGTAAATTACTTCATTCTTCCTTTTATATTGTATTATTATTGAATAAAAAAAATAATAATTGCATTAATATTTGATGCTATTAATTTTTGCTTTAAAGTTTATTCTTCGCGAAAATTTATCCATGGAACTAATATCTGCTAAGCCCCATCGTAAACGAAATATTGATTTTGGACGGTTTCATTATTTTTATTTTAACACGTTAAAAAAGTAAAGAGGTAAATTAAACGAGTTGCTCACAGAGTATAAAAGCGCGTACAGTATTTTGTATATAAGCATTCGAATTGATAAGTACTTAATATTGAAGAATAATTATAGAAAATTATATCATCAAAGAGAAAAATATATTATAAAATATTCCAAGGTCTGATCTAGATTATGTCTTAATATATAATCCAATTTAAGTATTTCACCTTTAATAAGATTTAAATTCAGTCAATTAAGTAAGGATATAAATTTGCATAATTGAAAATTGAATGTATAATTTTCCAAGTAGGAATAATAATTAATTCGTTCATTTGTATATTATATAAATATATTTAAATGTTATTATTTAATTAAGAATTATATCCTCAATCTGTGCAGTATTAATTATTAGACATCGCAATTTACAGTAAACGTATCATTTTATATACATCTACACTAATATAAGTCAATTTAAGTAATCTATATCCGTATTTCTTCAAATGACTAGAATATTTGAAAAAGCATCTCTCTCTCTCTCTCTCTCTCTCTCTCTCTCTCTCTCTCTCGCTCTTTCTCACTTATGCTTAGTTAAAATTATTGAGATAGTTTGTGCTATTTATATCCAATACATTGTCTGTTATATTAAATTTTTAATATTCTAAATTAACGCACATACGTATTATTAAGCAAAAAAATCAAACCAAATTTTAGCACTATAAAATAATACATTTATAATTTCTATTTCAGATTCTACGGGGATGACTATAAGAAAGGGCAATCTGCCTGTCATTATGTAATTATTTTTTATGAATTAATTATTTTATATAGCTGTAAGACCGATTAAAATATTTTTTGGTTTAGTTTACAACAGTCGACGTAAGTATTATTTTTAATTTTGAAATATTAGCAGTTTCTTTAGAAAGGAATTGCTGGATGAGAAGACTATACAGGATTATGTTAAATTGAAATTGAAATTGTGTTAAAGTAAGAGAATAGTGACCGGAGTGTTAAAGCTTTCAGGCTAAAGGAAGATTGACGGGAACAACAGCGACCTTTTAAAGGAAACTATAGAAATATAGTGGAAGCTATTAACATTTTAAACTGTATAACGTAAGTTAGCATGCCGTATTGAAATGCGCTTTCTAACGGACGTCTGGTTGCATATTTAAATTGTCGATTGCAGTAATTACTATGAGTGTGTTTGTTATTTTACATTCATTTCTTTTTCATCATATGTACTATTTGAAAAAATATCTTTATGTCATAAAGTAATGTATATATTGGCGCAGTGCCATAAAAAAGGAAAAAAAATTTGGAGAATGATGGTTATCACGGCGCAATTACTGTAATTATTATTAAAGCAGCTGTATAATTATAGTATTATTACAAGAATAGAGCCATTCGAACAAAGAAATGCCAATCAATCGTTTACGAGCGCATTTCATTGAATCCAGGTCCGTATCAAACAGGGGGTCATCTTGATCTTTTTGCTTCCATAAAAATATAGCATACTTAAATTTATTTTAATGCGTTACAGCACTCTAGCGCCGGTAAAATAGGCACATACGTCATGACTTTTTTGGTGTATCAAAAATTTGGATGGGAATTACAAAAAAACGAATTTTTACGACTCCTCAAGATGTACCGGAAAAAGAATTTTTTTTTAAATTTGATTTATGATAGACTGTGGCATCACGCAGTATTCCATCATCACTGTCGCGTTTTTTTAAGTCATTCGTGACCGAAAACATAGCTGCTGTAATTTTGGCCTAGAAGAACGAAAAATTAAAAATTTATTGACCCGTTGTTGAATTGCGCGAAACGTACATAGGGCTTTTTGATATACTAATTTTTCACAATATAGTGCACTTTTGAAGAAAAAATTTATTATGTTGTTATAAAATGCAAATACATGAAAAGTAAATAATGGAATATATCGAAAAAAATTATACGCCTATCGATGGAGAAAGTAATTTTGAATATTCTGAAAAAATTCCAGATCGATATAGATTAATATTTGTTTCTATTTATGTAAAGAAGCGCTATCGAGAAAAACATTGAAAGTTTTCAAATGAGTTACAGCTTAAAAAGAAAATGAAAAACTCTACCATATAAAGAGGTGTTTACCGTTTTATCGGTACCTTGGTCCCACAAAGCAACTATTTTAAATGAAAAAAATTCTCTTTCATTTATTTTTCCAGCGATTTGTTACTCGAGCGGACCTCTTTCGTCGTCTCTGTGAAGGAGCATTCTGTAACTATGTCAATGCATTTAGCGTATGGTTCGAATACAAATATCGTAGGATTGCAATTCTAATAGCTGTATCTAAAATACAGATTTTCAGCAATTATCTATGATTTTCATTCGAATATGATTTAGGCATCGGAAACCATAAAGTTGCATTGAAGCCTAGATTGCTGTGTCAAGTATAATCTAAACACTCTTTTGACCTTTGTTTATATACATTGTAGTTAGGTGCATCGTCCCTAGTAGCGCTACTAAAATCAGACACAGCTAGAACTTTCGAAGATGTTTTTCGTTTCTTATTTCACATAATTACCGCGCTATTATTTGACGATATTTAATAGTTTAATATATATATATATATATATATATATATATATATATATATATATATATATATATATATCGTTGAATTTCTTTTTATATCATTATAAAGATTCTTTAAATGTTTATGATGCTATCCTAAACGGTTGGAAGTAAATGCTCCAGTGGCGCCATCTGTTGGGAATATCTACTTATTATTCGACATCTATCCTTCAGTATTATTGTGTCATATTTTTATGGCATTCGTATGTTGTAGTTGAAATATCGCGATAATTGGATAATTAATTTGTTATGTCGGTCGATAAATAATCATTCAATAAGTTTATGATATAGTAGTTTTAGTGTGTAAACATCTTAACGAATGGTTTAAACACGTTTTTAAGAGGGACAGGACTAATTATGCGTAGGTTCAATAAATATACCCACAATAGATGACTAATTTTTGAATAATTTTAACTGAAATTTGAAGCCTAAGAAAGGTTTTTCTTACAGTCACTTTAAAACAAAATCAAAAGACCTCAGAATTTAAGAGAGATCATTAAAGAGACCAAAAAGAAGTAGAACTTTTTTATTTTGTCATAACTGCTGACCAAACTTGATGTTTTCACTACGATTGTGAACATCAAGCGTTAAAGTGCTGAACGTAAACACGCAGATGAGACAATCAATAAAACAATTCGCAAGGAATAAATAGTCATGTCAATGTCGATTATCAATACAAAAAAAAATTCGATCCAAATGGCAAAACGGTGAACGGTATGTTTCATCTTGATGTCTTGAAGAATTTAATGTCACATAATCGTACAGTTCGGACAGAATATCGTGAAGAAATTATTGGATTTATAATAGTATAGATTACTGTAGGATAATGAACCGTTTCAACGTTCGACGTTCAATACCGATTTGTTGACTGAATCGATAACCTTTTTAAATGTACAAATCTCTGTATTTAATCCGAAGGAGATTGTTTTGAAGCTCAGCGATGCATACTTTGAAAAATCATAAACCTTTTTCAACTTATTTGAATTCTCATTGGAGTTTTCAATTAAAATTGCATTTTATTTATATTTTAATTAAAAGTATTTTTAATAATAATCGTATAATCATTTTCGTAATCGTAACATTTTAATAAAACAATGCACTCCTATCCTAATTCGCATTTTAGACTATGATCACATTTGAATTTTGTAACTTTAGTTGTAACCTCGTTTAATATCATACGAAATATGCCTGGCAATATGCAAATCATTCCAGGAGCCAAACAACCGTGTGGATATCCTGGATGTAAAGACATCCCATCCGCATAATAGCATCCAACGGCACTTACTAGTAATATGTGCGAGTGTTCAGATTATTATCTGTACGTATTAAAAGTATCAAGGTTTATTATAACAAAGTTTTGTCTTGATACGCAAATTTCTTATGTTTAATAACATCATTTTTTTATTTTTTCTCTGTTTTTTCTTGTATTTATCTATATTTATTTTAATTGCTTCAACAGATGAATTTGTAAAAATGTGCAACCCTGAAAAGTACAATCAGAAAGGGCTAAGAGAAGCAAAAAATTTTTTATTTATGATCCTTTATTTCTCTACAGTAGAAGTGATAAAAAGCTTCCTTTTTAAAATAATTTTTTTGAAAATTCTTCCGTGATTAAAAGAAAGACAAAAGGAGCAGGTGCGCATTGTAGTTTTTTAATAAAATGAGTAGACCTTTTTGACGAAAAATATGTTTTTTGTAATAAAAAATTTAAAAGTGATGAACAAAATTATGGTTATTATTAATAATAAAAAAAAAACGTTTAAGAGATGATCAACTATATAGAATTTTGAATACATTTAGTAAATTCTAATACTGAAATAATAATATATTTATCAAAATATGATTTTGAGAATCCACTCATTTGCGAATATTGATTCAGTGATAAATTATTCTAATAACTTTCATACTTCCACAAAATTAGATTTATACATCAATTGCTTGTATATAATTAAAATAAACCGGCTATTGATATAAAAATCTACCGTTTACTGTATAAAAAACAGAAGAACCAACAATTGGGGCGAATAATTATTGTCGAGTGGCGCAGCGCATTTTGATTGCTTGAAATCCTGGACTCTTTGATAATGGAAGCATTATACGATGGGGGATTAAGCTCCGCGGCACTTTTCGTCTAAGAAAAGCCCCCGACGCACATGCATACGGGCACAAATACACACACAAAATGGGATTTAAGCGAACAAGCAGAAGTAACCATCGGCGCAAGGAAGGTATATATACGGGGAGTTTCGTACTGGGAGGTCGCGTCGCGCTGAATTCGCGCGCGATGCCGCGGATACGAGGCGCGTATAGCTGTTCATATGTAGGTATGTGTGTGCGTGTGCGTGTGCGTGTGCGTGTGCGTGTGTGTGCGTGTGCGTGTGTGTGTGTGTGTGTGTGTGTGCGCGCGCGCGCACGCGCGCGTCTGTATGTGTGTGTAAGAAAATCTACTCGGCCGCGCGTCTCTTCTTGTGTAAACAAAGAGAGGTTGCCGTTGCAGCAGGAGGTGCTGAGCCGCGTAAAGCGCGTAAATCGTTCGGTTGCCGCTGATGCTTGCGCGACTATTTCGCGAGCCCAAGCAAGAAAAACATAAATAAATAAAACGAATAGAAGGCGACGAAGATGAAGCTCAGTTTTTTGGAAGATTATGCCACGTGTAAAGTTGTGCCAGCTAATGAAAATTATACATAAGTGAATAAATGCTCGATCGAAACACAAACGAATAAAAATAATACAGATTTTAATTAATTTCTTGCTCTGAATTCTTATGAGCAGTCGGACATAGAAGCTTCGATTTTATACCGCTTGCTATAAATTCCAAAAGTACGTACATTTTTTAAATTTATATTGGAGGGCTTGTGAAACATAGTTACACTCTTTTTTGAAAATTACCTCTCTAAAAATGTTTCCTTCTATTAATTTTTGAGTCGAAAGTAAGTTGTTTTATTTTGTTATTATTATGTTCGTAAATTGCAAATACTGAACTAACATAAGTATAGAGTAATTTATTAAATTACCAATTTAAAGTATGGACCGTATTAGTGAAATTTATTTTATAAAAGAAGCACCACGATTGTTGATCGCATTTCCTTTAATTGATGCAAACAAAAACTTCTTGAATAATCAATACATTGCGGTTATTTTATTCATGCTATAGAATAAAAATTAGAAATTAGAATTCTTAAAGCGATTACTGGAGGATGATTGCTTTTCTTCTCTTCACTATTCACTCATTATGCGTCGAAAGGTATAATGCTGTAACATCTATTTTATTCTGCAGAATAAAACACGCACTAGAAAAATCTCAGGATTTTCTTCAAGACAGACAAATATATAAAATGAAATCAGATCAGATTAATTATTTTTGAATTTATATCTGTAATTATAAACTACTACGTTTTTTATACCTATAATAGATTTTTTACACTGTTAAACTGAAAAATTTTACAAAGTGCAACCAGGGTAAAGAAATAGACATAGATTTAACATGAATGAGCGGAAGCTTTCTGAAGAAAATATTAATTCTAAGTATTAGACAAATACTTGGCAGTACAGAGTTAATGTATAATGTATTATAATTACATTATAGAGGTGAAAATAGCTGAAGTCAATATAAATCATTTTTCTTTTTTTAAAGACATATAGTAACTTATATTTACTATTTTTTCGCGTCTAAAATGCATAAATTTTCAGTTTCAAATATTCGTTCACGTTACTGAAAGAATCGTTTATTGTACCATTTCGTAAAAGGAAACTTCTCTTTTGGTCCTGTCGAAGGAGATAAATAGAATATGAATCTATCGGGGAACTAAAATTCTTATATTAATAACCTTATATTACGAGAATAGCAGCTTATACTTTAATTGTTAATGTTAATGTTTTGCCAAATAAATCAAGAGAACGTACAGTTTTGAAGAGATAATCTATTATAAAAATATTTCTAAATTTACTTATATTTTACTTAGATATTTACTTCTAGATGTAAATAAATAATTAAAGTATAAAGTGGTTAAAGTACAGTAAGAATTCCGTATGCAAAATAGTTTGAAAAATTGCTGCCTTTTCTTTCACAAATAACTTTCTATTTGTATAAATATACTTTATCACTTTAGAACTAAAATATATTTAAGCTCCTGCAGTTTGTTTGCGAAATTATCGTAATTATTCGCGAATAGTTATTCTTCCAATCTGGATTTGGATACCATCTGAAAATTAATTAAAGTTTTGAAATCTCTTAAAAAATTTCTAAACTACATTAAACGATAAAATTTTTACATTTCTCGATTGATTTAAAATATAATTTTGAATTTAGGTGGTTTTAGCATTCGAAATCATATAAAACATCTCTGAATATCGTGCCATTATTTATTTTATTTTATGAAAAACAGTATTATGTAAATAAAAAAACATGCTTAGATATTTTGACGAAAATATAATTGCTGTATTATGACGACTGTTTTGTCGGTGATAAAAGTATGTCATGCCTTGATCTAAAACATATTATGCTCTTTTGGTGATTCTTCATGATGGGTTTTTACATTTATTTTCATTAAGTTAAATTATATATAAATGTATTTACTATAAAAGCAAAACGGATACGTAGGTTCCCATTAAACAGATGTTCTTCCCTTTTATTTTTGTGAAAAAGCATTGTTCGTTTTGTACTAGCACGGTTCCCATAAAAAAGTATAAGAAATTACGATTCTTTGTATAAATCGTGATTAAGATTTTTTTATAATTGCTGCTTACGATACAGGTTCAAAAAGAACGTATACATACGTAATAATAATATTTATAACAATTAACATTGAACAAATATTTCTTCTAGTCTTTGTAAAAGAAATCATGAAAAAATCGTGTATAGGAAGAATTTAGTCAAGCGAAGAATTGCTATATCATATTGTAAGCGTGCCCAATCAAATATCAAGATTACTTTTCTCTATGTTTCTGACACTCTCGACTGGGATATAATACGATTGAGCGTTAGAATGGGAATTGAGAAGAATTCGATTCTCCCATTAAAATAGTTCTCGCTCTCTCTCTCTCTCTCTCTCGCTCTCTTTCCGTCTCTCTTTCTCTCCCATCGCACACCTACGCATTCGACTCTGCGCCCATTGGCATATTATATTCGCGTGAAAAATTTCTTCCTCAACGTCGAACGAGCTCGTGCGGGCGCAGTAATTATTATTATAAGCACGGCACGGTTTTCCATTTGTATATAGAGACCGCGAGTTCGCGCAAGTTTTTCGCATTAAATTTATATAAGCACACGTGTTCGACGATTTAAGGCGGATATATATTTCGGGAGATTGCATTTATATATATATATATAAAAGGCCGATTAATCCGTTTTAGACTCAGCGCGCTGCAGCGCTTTTTACATATATACTTTTATATGGCTGAGCGAGGGGGATTAACTTGCGGGGTATGACATATCGGCGGATATTGTGCTTAAAGCTCCGTGACTTTGTTTATGTAAGTGTATTACTTGTTCATCGAACGCGTCGGAAATCCTGTATTATATAGATTTCAAAATGGATTATTGCTACCCGTTTTTACGCGGTTATTACATTTCAATTCTTGAGTAATAAGCTATGCTAACAAATATTTTTATCAGTCTTACATCTTTATAATATTATAATTATAATTATTTAATGACAGCCAGACTGCTCTTATTTATAATCAGCCCAATAAAATCAGAAATAAAAAAAGTACTAGTAAAAAATAAAAAAGAATCAATATACTATTGTTAACAATATGACTTATCTTCACCGCTAAAATGGCCGAATGTATGTATCTGCTTCGTTCAACGTTTCATACCGCTGCGACATATAATCAGAGTCGTTTAAACATCGACAGTCTAATCATCATTATACAATGATACGCATATTATGTTATAAAGATCGATAAAGATATTTCTTACTTTAGTTCATCATAGACGACGTAAGTGCCACTTTTATTAATAAATTATGGTCTGAAAATCGTTCAATGATCCTTTAATAAAAAAATACGTCTTTTATATAGATTATATAAATTGACGTTTAAGAGTAATTTTATAATACAATAAAACAAGGAACAGACGATTAGGAATAGCCGATGGAATCCAATAGGTTTTTAAAATACAGAGCAAATCGTGCCAAATATATTTATAGCATTGTATAAGGATTTACGAAGACTATTATAAACGTATGTTTCGATGCGCTAAAGTCCCCACTAATGCATCGAACACATATATATGCATATAACTGAAACGTTTATGGTTTTGCGTAATGAGCGCACGAAATACGAAACGTAGAATAATATAATTATTGTAATTCGTGGCCTATTAAATATTTCTGATTGAATGTAACTGTATTGGTTTTTTAGTTTTAAATGCATCTGAATTTTTAATTACACGTTACTAAAATTCGATAAAGATGCATTAAACTACACATCTGAAATAAGAATAATGTTTTCCATATCAATGTAAAATCTTTATATATATTTTTTCATTTTCTTTACCCAGTATACATTTGTATTAATTTTTAAAAGTGTGAAATTCTAGAACATATATTTTAATATATTAAAAAATGGAATTTTTTTTTAAAAATGCACCATTAGTCAGAATTTTTAACAATGTTTCATCATTGATACCCGAACAGAGCGTCTCCAGTACAGGGGAAAGGGGCAGACATCCAGGGCTTGACGCATACGTCAAAGTTTAAGTTGAAAAATTACTCACCGTCGAATTCCAGAAAGAGGTTTGTTATTGCAGAAAGTAGATTTCTGCGCATACAGGGCTTAAACTCGCGTGTGCGTGTACATAGGAAAAAGAGCACTGGGCGGGATAGGCGAGCTCTGTTCACTTCGAAAAAGGCTGCAGTTTTCTTTATATTTACATGAAAATGTCTCTCGCTCTTCCGCGATTCCGCGCGGGAACACACGACAATTTTGCGCCGCGTTGTTCAGGCTTCGGCGATCGCACGAAACGCTCGCTCGAGAAGCGAAATTCGCGATGAACACAGACAGAAAGAACAACAACAGCAGAAAAAAAGGAAAGAGAAAAGAATTCGAGCCGAGAGTCTTGCGTTTACAGAATCGGTTGAGGCAGGGAAACGGCCGCGGTCGTCCGATTTACTTTTTGGGCGCGCGGCGCGTTACCTCGATTCGGCCCAGCAAACTTTCTTTCTAATCTTCGACATAAGCAACAATCGAGCTCTGTCTACCCGCGCGCTTATTCTACTAACGAACGGGCTCGGTCAGAAATTTCCTCGCGAACGCGGCCGCACCTACGGTCGTTCGAAAACGCCTGCACTGACTCGGCGTCGCGCGCACGCACCTTCCTCGCAGCAAATTCAAAAAAACCAAAACATTTCTTTCATACGACGCCAAGTCGCCGTACAATTGCACAGGGTCCCATCGGGCTTCCTTCCTCGTTACTCTTATTGCTCTACGACAACCTTCGACAATTCGCCCCTCGACTCGGTTACGGGTTTCGGCCACGACGACACGGGAAGATCCTCGGACTACTATAAATTACTCTCCGCATTTACGAGTGCGCGCGCGCGCGCGGTCGTATTTGTCGGAGCGCCGCGACGCTACTGACGCGTTTATTCGCGCGCGCGGGAAGGCCGAGCGTCGAATAGATATACATATACATATAGATATATAGATATATGTATAGATATACACGTATATATGTATGTATAACCTCCCTCCTCAACCGAAGGAACGTTTGCACCCCCGTAGTCGCTGGCCCCCGCGCGCGCACCGTCTCCTTCTCCCGACCCCCTCCCTGCGACCGTTCCACCTCCGCGCTGTCTCTGCCGCACCTACTGATGCGTACTTTCCCTTTTCGTCCTTCTTTCTTTTTCCCGGTGCCCATTATATATGACGCTCTTGGATGCGCTTTTTTCGCCTACCTCTCGCTCCCCCTCCCTCTATCTCCCTCTCTTCATCTTTTACGCTTTTTTCACCTCTTTTAATCCTTCGCATTTCTGGATTATTTGAGGCTAATAAAGTTTAAAAAGTTTCAACTCATTTTTTTATCGAGAAGGCTATAAAATTGATGAGATTTTTATTGTTCACTTGTAAATAATTAACAATTGTATGTTTATATTGGATTAACAGAATATGTATAGAATTCGTTTAATGAAAATAATACGAAATTTATTTAGATAAAAATTTTATATACTGTTTGTAGCTTAAATTTATTTGATTTACATATTGACGTGAATTGAATTAAAATAATATTTTAAAGCATTTTTATTAACACGTTATCGTTTTTGGATCGGATATTGAAATAAACTTTTCATGTATACTTCTTGATGAAATAGAGATTTGAACATTTGAGCAGAAGTCGGAAATAGACTACATAATACAATGTTTTTATGTGATTCTACTGCTCCATATATTGAAGTAGAGTAGATATAAAAATTAAATATTTATTTTGAAAACTTTCACACTAACAAGATTGAAAAGGAAATATTATCGGAGTAAAATAATAAGTAAATGAAAAAAAATAAGAAATACAAGATATCGGAGGTAAATAAAGATATCGGAGCAAAATAATAAGTTAAAAAAAACTCTTTAAACAAATGTGACGAATATTAAAAATAATGTTGTTACAGTAAATTAATAGGCTAGAAAACACTTTTTTATTGGTAAATTTAAATTTCTAATCAAACAGTGATGCATAAGCTCAATCCCTTGAAAAAATTCCAAGGTTCGTGTTGATATTTGTCTATATTTGCATGCGTAAAGTATTTCATTCAAAAATGTTCTACTAGTTTTCTTGACTACTAATAAATGATAATCCTATACCTGAAAACTACTTGACGATGTATAATCATAGTAGTTCATATTTAAGAATGTAACATTATTTTTTTCTATTTTTTAGGTGTTTCATGAATACACCGCTATACATACATTTAATTTTTTATTTCTAAATAAAATTTTTTTACTTATTATTTTTAAAATATTTTACTACTATATTTCATCTTTATAAAATATTTCCTATAATTTTGTACTCTTATGTTCTTTAATAATATATTGAAAAATGTAAAATATTAATATATAGAATTTATTAAAATATATACATAAATATCTATTTTATATAATATGTTAATTGATAGGCATGCGTAGCTGTATAACTTAACTGTTTTATATACCTAAAAATGATATATTTTGCTATTAATTTCAAATTATTAAAATCTTTAAATAACAATAATATGCATACTAATTTAGAATTTATCAAACATTTATAATTTTAATATTAATCACAACCTGAATTTGAATTATTAAAACTCTGAACATAATTAAAAAATACTTAATACGAATGTTTAACATAAAAAGTAGAAACATAATTATAATCGATGAATTAACATTTATAAAACTAATGCCATAATCGGAAAAGTTTTGAAGTAAGTAAATTTATTAAATAAGTATATAAAATCGCGCGCAGACGAAACCGTGATCAATAAGTAAATAAAAAGTGAGAAAAGAAAGTGAAAGAGAAAGAGGAGGAGGGTGGACAAGGATTTATTCCCTATGTCACTGTTGGCCGAGCCACGAAATCATATATATATATACACATATAATTCGGTTATAGCTCGTGTTCCAAGTTCCAATTTTGCGACTACTCTAAATTTAAGTAGCACTCTAAAAAATCACGTATGCGCTGTGTTTACAAAGAAACTGAATCTCAGTTGGAAAGATTACGATTGGCCGGCAAGAGCATTGAAAAGAGGTGTATTTATTGTAATTAAATATAATATATAGTTTATTCTACTATATTAATATATATATAATTTGATAAAGAAACATATGTTATAGAGTTATGCGTACTGAGATGATATCTTACTCAAACCATGATATAATGAATAGCTTACAAACTACATGAACAAATAAATTTTTATGAATGAAAATATACAAATGATTGTTGTGATTTAATAAAATATATTTTAAATTAATGTAACTATCAATCGTAAAATATAGCCAATACAGTAATTACCCATAGTATTTAATACATAGTATAGTGCGTGATAAAATTCTGTAATGACAAACAGCAATGTGAATATTGCCTAAAAGTAAACAAAGAAATTAAACAATATTTGATGGCAGAAGGTCTTCTTCAATAATGAAGACATGAAGTATTTTGATACTATATATTAGCTTGTAAGAATTGTTTCATTGTTATGATTAAGACTATGCAGGTTTCGTAATTAGGTCCTATATCGCGCAACAACAGATAACCTGTAAAATCACATACAGCTTGTCTAGCAACAACCGCCGAACTTATATTGAGTCCGCTGCGCGACTACTACTAAAATGCAAAGCATGTTCTTCGAGAACCTATAAGAAAATCAGAGGATAAATCGGTTTCTCTTATGATAGCGATTTTTGTCTACAAGGTGGGGCTCATACCTTTTCGATCATGGATAGAACATTGTCCCTTTGGAAATAAAGCTTGTTCTCAGATAGACTCCAGTACGCAATATTAATGTTAATTACTGCAATACATGATAAAATTGTAATACTGTACCAGGTGTTATGAACAACATTCCGAAAATTGAATTGCAAAAGTACTTTCAAGATTAGATAAAACATTTTCTTAAATCTATTATTTTTAAGAGGGACTATCTTGAAGGAATATATAGTATCTATCCTAGTAGAACGAATCTTTGACTGCATGTGTAAGGGTTAAATGCAGTAGAGAAGAATTATTCTATTGCCGAGTTAAATTTCTTGGCTATACGCTGGGGAATCTGGAAAATACATCGATCTCTAAATGGCTATCCTTATACAGTAGTAGTTCTTCTAGTCACGCAACTTTACCATGTCCAGTATAGAAGAGGCACTTAACATAATATATTTGACATTCTTTCGAAGAATCCTCTAAAATTTAACAAAGAAATGTCAACAGAAAATAAATGATATTACCGTGTGTTGAAAACAATGGCAGAGAATCCCAAAAATTTCCAGAACGGGGAATGGAAATTCTGCCTCGCATAAAGCGAGAAAAACGATGTTTTGCTGAAGTATTACAACGATTCAACAGTAGCTAAGTCCTACTAGATAGCATTTCATCGGGCTGGATCAGGATTGACAAGAAATTCATATCCGCCAGGAATGTTTCGAAAAGCACGACAAGCTCGCGTGGAATAGACGTATGCTATGAATTTCAAATAGTCAATGATGTTCGACAAACTCGGCGGATCGATGACTACGATCGATATATTAGTAGAAAAAAGGACCTGTAACTTGAGGTTTTGAATTTACAAGAAAAGAATTCTCGTTGAACTGTTGACACGTTCCAGCAACGTAATCAAAAGAGTTCCAGTGATACAGAACCGGCGTAGAATGAGCTGGATAAAGCATTATAAAAAGAAACAAGGTTACTGTCATATGAAACTTGAGCAATAAAAGAATAAATAACTTTGAAATTACATTGTCCAGGCGTAATTGTTAACGACAACGGCGGCCACTTCGATTCGTGAGAATTGCAATAAGTTCCGAAAGATGCAACTAAGAACGCAGAACAAAGCATCCATATTTCAAAATTTAAAAAAGAAATTTTTGCTAACAGATAACCGGTTGGATACTTTACTGGTACTTCATCGGTGACAATCTCTTCCTTAAATGAAATAATTCACCGCCGTATTGGCTCCAATGAAAATAGTATTGCTGACCAATTTCCGTGAAAAGTCTTTCATAACCACTTCGCTCGTAGGATGTAATATGATTACATGAATTATACGAAATTTTACGATTATATTAAATTATAAAAAATCTCAGAAAGATCAGTATTTCAAAAGCTCACAAAGTAAAAATCAATTAAACTTGATAATAATAACTGATTTACAAATTTTTCAAAGCTCCGCCATTCTAACGATCAAGAATTAAAGTCACTGCATGGGTTAAAGTACGAGAGAGTTGTCATTTAATTTAATGTACCAAGTATAGTAATACCGCGGTTCATTTATACCGCTACATTAACAAGCTATTAAAACAAAATGGAGAGAATCTAGTGCCGGAATTGCTTTACAGAATCTCCGAAGTCGCATAAGCAGTCGGTAATGAACAGTAGCAATAATTCCTCCAACTAGGCGCTAAATGCGAACTCGGCGTACGTATTAAGAAGGCGTTATTAACTGTTCCCCGACAATCGGCTTGGAGATTTCCGTATGAACTAGGTCGGGCATCGGCCTGCGAAGCGACGAAAATTTGGGCTACTTAGCATTTGAAACTGTGCTTATTGTACGTTTAAACGGAGTTTAAAAGTAAAAGTCGAAAAATACGCTCGACCTTTTTGTACATGTGTTTTTTTTGGAAAGGGAGAACCATATGATTTATATTACAATATACATTATAATTGACTCGAATGAATAACACAAGATAAAAAATTTGCCAAATTTCACATTTTAAATTTGAAAACTAATTTGTTTGATAATAATCCCGCCATTTCCAACAACTTGAAATAGAATTTTATGGTCTATAATATTGTAAGCTTTTATTCTCAATTTGCATTATTAAATTATTAAATCTTTTAAATTTAAATAAGAACAATTTTTAAAATACAAGGTTAAGATTCATTATTTTACTGAATGGTAAGTTTTTATAGACACTCGTCTGTGGGTAGTGTCGGATATTTAACATTAGAACGGAGAAACCTACCAGCCTATGTTGTAGGCGTATGCGTGTTTTTTTTAAATATTTTATTTATTTTCTAAAATAATTAAGTGGAAAAATAATCCTTTCTCAGGAGCAGAACAAAAAACAAAAGTTTTACTAAAGCATTTCGATGGCAAGGTTTTTTCTCTTCAAGCAAACAATATTCCTAAAAACTAAAAATAACTTTAAGCTGCTGCTCTGTCAAAACTTGGAAGAAACTTATAATTAATTATTTCATAATTTTCTGTTATAAATCTGAGAATATTTATTCACATAGGTTTTCTATCGTTCCCTTATAATAAAAATTACTATTTCTTATAATAAGAAAATTCCAAATCTGGCAAATAGAAGTAAGTAGCTTTGTTTTCAAAATTTTATATCTGAATAGTAAAAATATTACTCTGTCGTAGATAGTAGTGGAATAAAAATGTATAATTAGATATGCACATATAGGTGTACTGATATACATTAGTCAAAAGTTTATTACCAGTTAACTTTGCCGTTGATTGATTATTGAAATTGCAGCAAAGAAGAAAAGTATTTTTACTTCGTGTATTCCTCTTGTGAAGTTTATTTGTATTTATAATATATATATATATATATATATATATATATATATATATATATATTATAAATAAGTAAGTACGTTAGTCACGAATAATTGAACCAACTATATCAATGATATATAGTTGTAATAAAGGCGTATATATATTTGAAAATTGTTTAACGTAGGTGGTTGTGTTCAAATATTTCTAACCAGACAGTGCACAGAATTTATCTTTATTAATATATAAGAAAAGTCAATGACTTATCACGTTTTCATTGTATACAAGCGTTGCGTTAAAATTAATAAATGTTTTCAATTCGAAAGATTAATAAGTAGCTAGATTATTTACGTTAAACAAATAAGAACTTGAAAAGCGACTGGGTAAGAATTAAAATTAATAAAAACAAAACAAAGTCTATAAGACGAAAGAGAAAATAAGATGACGAAAATTCATTTAAAATCAATGAGATTTTTAAAATATCAGACGAGAAACTTACTATCTGCATGAGTAAAAATCTCCATGTTAAATTCATAAAATTACTCTGTGCGAGTTATGAAGTTATACTATAAAGCAATTCTGTCGTACCGTTCATATGACAAATAGGAGAAATTCCTACATAACTTCTGACAGTGAAATTTTATACAATGAAAATTAAAATAGTCGATCAAGAGAAATGGATTTAGTATGGAGAGTTCACAAGTTTTATGTTCAAAAGAAAGATTAGATGGAAATTCGTTTTAAGCCGAGGCTTTGACAATTTTTTTTACCGCGTACTGCGTTCGTTTCACCGCTACACTGTCATCTTCTCTCTCTATTCCAAATCTTGTCTTGTTCATCGTTGGCCCGTAAACGTTCAAAAGGAAACATCAAAGAAATTTATATAATTTGGCCAACCTGAAAATTTAGTCGGAACGAGGAAAAATATCAGATAGTACATTGCTCCCTCCTTGTTTACATCGTGACACGCCACACTCTCTAAGATCCTGGATAACCAATTATATCTCATTGTAGATCGAGGGCGTCGACAAATCGTTAAATTCCTCAACCTTCCTTATTAGCGACCATCAGTTGCCATCGAAGGTTGGGGCAGCTTTTGTAGTTTCATCGCAGCTATTCTTCCACCAGGCGCACAAGTTTCGTCTGCGACATCTCTGCTAATTTTAACTTTTCCATCTTGAGCGACTAGAGAACTTTCGGTCAATAAATGGTTCAAGAAGTGTTCTGAGAGGGAGACCTTCCTGTTCGTCCACACCTGCGGAACTTGGGGGTTGCCCGTGTGCGGAGAAGTCCGTCAGCATCAGAGACGAGCAAAAATGTCCACATTGCTTAGATATTCCAAAACGATTATTTTCTTGAAATTTCTGAAAAATGTAAAAATTACTCCAGTAATTATATATATATATATATATATATATATATATATATATATATATATATATAGCTTAAAGATTCAAAATTTAAAAAATAATATTATTAATTTCTGTAGCAATTTGTTTATTTATAGAAAATCATATTTTACGAATAGAGAACATTATATAATGAGATGGCCTTATATCTTGTAAACCTAAATTCAGTTCGAAATCAGCAGATAATATAATTAAATCGTGAGAGTTGCGTTGTATTATTAACCGAAACACGTACACTAAAAGGTTTAACAAAATATCTAATTCCCGATCAAATACGCGAATTATCGCAGATCTTTTTTGCTTTCCTTTAAGCGTCACCTCGATGAACACAAAATTCACAACTTGAAGTACAAATCCCGCTAAAACTTCGAACTTTGGTTATATCACTGATAGCAGGGGTATAGTGCAGCATGTCCACTCTGATGGGGGGGGGGGCGAAAATATGTTTTGCTCGTGATTCGTATCGAGCTTTTTGCCATCCAGTACATATATACAGTACGCAGTAGTCACCTCGGGCTTTGACCTTTTAGAAACCGCGAGATTACTTCCTGGAGCGAGTTTACCACCGCGGAATCCCGAAAGGCACGGCGCGTTTATCGGACAGCCAACACATACGTAATGGATCTTCTTTTAGGTTATTAAGAACTTTATATCTTGTCGATGATCTTCATATATATATATATATATATATATATATATATATATATATATATATATATAGATATATATATACACATGAAAAGAATGGCAAGAGTGCGCACTATCACGGACATTTGTCGATCTTTTCCATCGTGCTCGCAATTACATAAGTTGCTAATAATTGAATAGTTCAGGGAATGCAATTAAACAAAAGTGCTGTGTATATAAATAATAACAAGTTCATTACGTAGAGAATATATATTGTATTTCTAAAAAAAGAAACTTTATACATTTTCTGAAACTAATAAGAACATAATTAATTGAGGATTTGGTATATACTTTTACAAGCATACAGCAGCAATAATAACAGTTAAAGATGCTCTTAGAAGTTATTAGTTAAAATTCTATTTAATGGAAATTGAAAATAAAATTTTTACGTCTAATGTCGATCAGAACTCTGTCTATTGATACAAAATTTGCTTAACATTTATGAAAGTTTTAAAATATTGAAAATAATTTGATTTTTTAAGGTCGATAACATATCGAAACACTGTAAAACTCATATTTATTAATCCTCTTGTGGAAGAAAATCAGAAATTTAATTTCATTAAGTAAACATGAAACCAATTTAATCATTCCTTGAATATTGGATATATTGATGAAAACGCATATAAAATGCTAGTTCATCCACATACTTGCATATGTTCAATTGTATTTCTCCTCTCTCTTTCTCTTTCTCTCTCTCTCATTTTCTCTCTCTCTCTCTCTCTCTCTCTTTCCCTCTCTCTCTCCCTCTCTCTCTTTCTGTTTCTCTCTCTCGCGTGTGTGTGTGTGTGTTGGAGTTTTGAATGCCGGAGATTGTTGTAGCAGCTACAAGAGGTTATTCGATAAGCCGTTGCAAAAGAGGACTGATCTGCATTATCTATAAGAAAATTTTCTACACAAGCTATATTGTTAGTGGTAATGATATTTTTATAATGACGGTAAAAAATAGACAGTGTGTAATTGTATCTTTATGCTTTGTGATTTAAAATAAAATTGAAAATTTCTAAGTATATTGGATCACCGAGTTGATGACTATTATATAGTAATAGGAAAAAAATAAGTGACAACAGTGCCCTATAGTATATGTGTTACAATGTGAGAAAATCTTACGATGCTATGGTCCATGCACAATGTAAACAATTACTTGAATTTATCGAAAAACATGGACTTATACTTCCGAATGGTAGATTGCTACATGATAGGCCAGATAACTATAGACATTTATCCGTGTACGGTAACAATCATGTCGGGATTAGCTTATGTGCAGCCAGCGAGATCTCCGAATTTAAAATATTGTCAATTTCTACACTGTCGGACCACTTCCTTATTTGTGCAGAGCTTGTACCTGTGGAATAATAAATAGCGTTTGTTTTTAGCGTTTGCTTTTATAATGTAAACAAAAGATACTGATGTGGAATGATAATATTAAATTATCAATATATCAATATATAAAATACATGAAATGTTCAGATAATGTGAGCAATATAGAAGTAAATATCAATAATATGTATGATAGGATATAGGAAACAATAAAGCAATTTTCCCTTAGTGCAAGAATGGCAAAAAATAGAATAAGTATTAAAAAGTGATTTCAGAAACCATTTTTTCATAATAAATGCAGAGAATCGAAAAAGCCAATATTAATAGCTTAATTAGTTAATAAAAAAAAATTGACGATTAAAACTAAGATTACAAAACTATTGCAAAAAGAAGAAAAATATATAAATTTATTATGAAATAAAAAAGGAGAATACAAAGATACACAGATAGAAATCTTATCAAAATTTAAGAATCCTAAAAAGTTTTGGAGGATAATAGCGACAGCAAGGGTCAAACCTATTGTTAATAGAAATCTAATCTATTGGGAATTCTGTTATCGATAAAATAAAAATATTTATGGAAATATCTCAATAAATAACTTAGTAATATCGAATAACAAGGCTGAGCTATTAGATACGGAAATAACAAGAATTCAAGCCAATAACAGCTGCAGGCGAGGGCGAAATTCAATTAGAATTTTTTAAAGAATTACCAAAAAGTTGCAAACTGTATACGATATGCTTTTTTAATAAAATTTTTCTATTTGAAACGGTGCCTGATAATTGATCAGTTGATATGTTTTATAAAAAAGGTGATGCAAACCATCCAGAAAATTAACAACCAATCGCGTTAATGAGCACAATTGTCAAAATTTCCACGTAGATCAGATTTATTAGACCTAAAAAGTAGTGTGATTTTAATAGTCTATTATCTGAATTTCAAAGCAGTTCCAAAAATCATAAAGGATGATAATGTATTTACATTATTGATAATATATTTAAATTATTGATAACCTATTTATATTATTGATAATGTATTTACATTATTGATAATGTATTTACCTTATTGATCATGTATTTACATTCTTGATAATGTATTTGCATTAAATGCGCTAATACAAATAATGTTAAATAATGAAATCAGAAAGATATTCAAGCTGTTTCTTGAATTTAAAAGGGCCTTTTCCTCCAGAAATCATACTTTGAACAAAATCCCAATTTTTAAAATTTTTTTTAGATTTTTAATTTTAATTTTATGTTTTGAGTAAACATAATCAACTATATTCAAAAACTTTGAACTAAATCCCAATTTAAAAAATTTTTTTCAGAGCAAAGTTTTTGAATATAGTTGATTCTGTTTACTCAAAGCCTAAAGAAAAAGGCAAAAAATAACGTTAGTATCTCAGAAGGTATCGAAATATCGAAGGGTTTACTTTAAAGAGAACCAATTTTTCTGGTTCTTTATACCGGATGTAGAAAAGTTTATATCAGAAAATGGAGTTGAGGCAATAGAAAAAAACTATCAAGGTAAAGTGATAATAATATCTGTTACACATGCTAGACTAATATTAGTAAGATCATAGGATGAGATGCAAAAAACTTTTAAATATATTTTTGGAGTAGTGCAACTTAAATAAATTATATTTTAAGACACAAAAGCAGCTCATTATTTTTTAGAGGGGGGATAAGTATTTCAAAAACATTTCATTCAATTTTGGAAACAAGCAAATAAACACAGTAAAAGAATATACGTGGCTGTAATTAACTGTTCCAAGTTCAAGGTAACCTGGTAATCAGTTGAGCAAATAACTAATAAAACTATTATAACTGCAAATTTCATTTTGACTTTAATCAGACGAATAAACAACAGTTTTTTGGCACTATAATAAAATTATTTAATTCTTTTCTTTAATTGGCAGCTATATATGCTTATGAGACTGCTAAATAAATGCTGTAATAGAATAAAAATAAAAAATAAAATTTATGTATTATAGGAAAGCTAAATATGCGTAAATAATGTAATAGTGAAGGGATAAATAGAACTCAATTGGTTTGTCTCTGTCCCTTTTTGGATGAAATGAAATTACAGAGTAAGATGTTGGAACTATACTCGGAACTATACAAACATAACACGTTTTACATACTTTGTATCATTCTTGGATTTGAAATAAATAAAATTATTATTATTATATACATTAAAATTTTAATAAAATGTATGATATTATAAGGTTGTTATAGCTTATAAGATCTGAGTGGAAGCAAAAAAAATGAATTTAAGTATAGATGGAAACAGTAGAGATATTAGGGCGATTGAAATATATTTTAGAATAAAATATGTATCTAACATTTTGTAATAAATGTGAACATTTATATCGTGTTTTACTGTCACGTTTTATTATACGAATTTCAAGGCATGAGTAATAGAGCTATAAAGTTAGTTTAAATGTTTTTAAAATAATTTGACCTATAAAACAAGGATTTTGAAATGGGAGATAATGCGCACATTTGAATAAAGTGATTAGGATTTGAAAAATTATTAACACATTTCTTATTCGTTGCAGGTGTGTATATATGAAGATAATTAAATGAATAAGATAATGAAGATAGTATATGAAGATATTTAATTAAAATCAATGTAAAATATATAAAAATATTTCACCGTACGATATTTTATCATGAGAGTTATTATGCTTAATCTTTTTATGCATAGAATTCTAAACATCAATGTGATTTTATTAATCATCATATATCATATTTTGTTAATAACAATGTAAGTATCTTCATGTCAGAAATATCAATAATAGTAAACATAGTTTGAATTGAAGTATAAGCTGAAGTGGTTATTTTACACTGATATTTTTCAAATTTCTACTGTATGTTAACAGATTAGATTATTAGAAGAGTAAGAAGCAATGGAAATGGGTTTTTATTAAACCTTCGTATAAAACGAAATACTGATGAAACTAGAACTACTTGACCAAGTTATTGTTATACTCGAAATGTGCAAGGGCCTGCGAAAGATCGTAGCTGCTCGAGACGGTTACGCTAATCTAAGCTATTAACGTTTTATTTGCCTTTGGAAAATAGCAATTGTATTATTATACATGTCAAAATTCTGAATATAACTGCAGCAACACTGCATAAAATTTGTTATATGTATATAACATGTATAATTGCATATAAAAAATGTACTTTGCAAATTAAGGAAATAATATTTTACGTGCGAACAAACAATTGAATTTATTTTAATTTTAAGAAAAAATTTTTTTGTTCACCATGAACTATATATGTATTCAACAAATGTATATACATATATTATAGTAGTCTTAGGTAAAGATTTTGTTTAGAATTTTGACGATCTTTGACGAAGTTTCTGATGTCATCAATGGTAAATTTGTCAATTTTCAAGATTTGTTCCACAACCTTTAGACATTTTTTTTATTAGTAATAAAAAATTATATTGTTTTCTTTATAACTTAAATAATACATGATCATAAGCTTCAAATTTATCAGTATCGTAATGGAAAGATATTAGCTTTTCCCATTGCTTTCCCAAAAATATATATATATTGTTATTAAATTTTAACATAAAAATGGTTTTTCTCTTTGCAAAGCTTAAACATTTAAAAGCATCTAATGAAAATATTATAATTTTTTTTCAATTATTCAACTTTATATGTTTTCAAATTTACAATGCATTTATCGATAATTAAAGGTCTAACATACTTTTAATTTTACTAGTCGAATACAAATACTTTTTTCAATTTTATTTTCATTTATCATCGTTTTTCCCGCAATTTCAATTCAAAGCTACGTTGTTTGCCAAAAAAATATATGAATAATCCATAACATGTTGTTATACCGTCACAGGGATATATATATATATATATATATATATATATATATATATATATATATATGTACCACATAATATGAAACTGTCGAAAGCTAATCGATCATTCGTAGACATACGCATAACAAAGGATGCGCATCAAAATACATCTGGAATTTTTGGCCCTTCACATGGACATTAATGGACAATTACTTTTCTAGAATAGAAATACACGCACACTCGCTAAAAGAATCATTTCACGCGCCTGAATTTTCAGAGCATGCTACTTTACGCACGGCTACGCAAAGTGTGCGGCGAACAGTACAGGGGCAAATTTATTCTCGAATGAGGTTTAGAATAAGTAAGACGTTCGAGTAGGCCGAACTTACGTTCCTTCGTACATTTTCGTTCCACTTGAAGATTAATAATCGAAGCCGTGTCAGGCGCCGTCGCGTTACGAAGTGTTACGTACACAGCGTTACGTAATATTTTCCGGGCCCCGTTCTCCGATGTTGTTTTACACTTATAGGTACAAGCGACCGAGTTTTTTTTTGTTTCTCTTCAACGTACCATACGAAAACGCGTCCCGCGCGAATATGTACGATTTCGGGACATTTTTATAATATTGATTCGGAACATTTTTCTAACTTTTTTTATAATTTGAGCCGCTCTAGGGTGTATTTCACGCCTTGCCTGATCCAATCCAACAAAAGCTCGGCGTTTGTTAATTAAAAGAATGCCGTTATTTCGTATTTACACTCGTATAAAAGTACAACTGACGCGGTCTAATTCTTTTTCGAGCCCACGGCTCCTTTTTGTATAGAGTTTCATCAACGTTCGGGGCTTTTTTGCGCCACGAATGCGCTGCCCTCCGTATCATTTCGTTGACATTTTACAAAAACCAATCTGCCCAACCCTGATCTATATATAGAAATTACAAAAATGAGTAAAATCTATCTGAGATTTATGAAAATGCTTTTTATTCATCCTACTTCGCTTATTTCGTTATTTGTGAAAAAATTCGAAAATAAAATTGCTTTAAAAATTGTTCCATTTGAGAAATAAAAAATGTATTTCTTTCACCACGTTACTATTCAATGTAAACGTACTGTTCAATATGTGTTATATAGAATTACGAAAATTATTATGAACATTTCTATTTTTTATTTTTATATTTATGAGTAGCTACTCTGAACATGAAAACTTTTATGTTTTAAACTATTGCGATATTGACTTTCTTCTAAATATATTTGTATTTGTGTGTAAACAAATAAGTAAAATAGTTAGCTCTATTGTTAAAAAGTTAATATTTAGTATTTAATGCCAATCATTAATTGATAATTTAACAATAATTTTAGAATATTTTTTATTTTTCGAAAGATCGAAAAACAAAGAATGCTTTCCATAGAAAAATAAACAATAAAACATTTAGAAATTAAATAAAGAAACATATATTACATAATAATTGGACAATATTCGTAAATTATTTTAAAACTATAGTAGATTTCAAGAGCGATCTGGTATGTGCTTGACTACTTGACCTAGCTTATAACTTATGTTATAATAATTGTACCGATAAAATTATGACTCAAAAATATTACGAAATAAAGACATAAAGTCTTTCGTCGCTTTGGGTGCGATTTTCCTTTTGAATTGATTTTTTTAAACTAAAGATTTCAAAATGTAAAGAAAACATAAAAAATGTAAAAAGTTCGTTCGTAACTTGTTAAGAAAAATTGAACTGTAAAATATATCAAACTATTGTATATATTATTATAAAAGCGTATATCCTCAACATTTTGAATCAAATAAACAAAAATTGGTCGAGTATAGTAGAGTTGATCGACTTCAAATTTCCTGTTGCGAGAAAAATATTACAGTCTTCAGAATTTTTATGTTGTATTGAATAATAATCAAATGAGCCCTATATAAATAACTAATAAATTTAAAATATCGTTCATAATATCCAAAATTTTACTTCAACTTTAGAATGAATAATATAAATTGAAAACTACATTGACTGAGCATATAATTTTCGATATCTCAAATATATATATATATATATATATATATATATATATATATATATATTAATACGATATACTATGTTTATATATTACACATTTTAAAGTCATATACTGACCAAAATTCCGCCAATGTTCTAATCGTAAAGTTTTGAAATTCTAATTCAGGAAAATACAATATAAGTATAAGTAGTAGATCCGATAATTGGTCAGCCCTAAGATAGACCGATTCTTCAACTGTGCTTTTCGACTCATAATCATCGAATAACTTCGCACGTAGCAAAGGACGATAGTTCCGTGGATTTCATTCTCTCATTCTGTCGTGCCAAGCGAACCATCAATTATACCCCGTCGAACAGCGGTATATAATTGCAGATTAAGCGGAACAGTTTGCTTAATCGGCGATTAAACGCGGTGGCGCGCGCGTCAAAACTTTCTCGATATAGACGCACTTTCGCGAGCGCGAAACTGTCGCCAATCCATTAACGCTCCGCAGTTACCGCAGTGTCGCTGACAATCAGTGGAACCACCCCCTCCACCTCTGCGCCTCCGTCGTCGCGGTAGTAGTGGCACACTCTACTAAGGAGGACGAGTGTTCGTAGCTGGCGGAGGAAAATCTTCGTCAGATTTCTATATATATATATATATATATATATATATATATATATATATATATACACATAAATATATATATGCGCGTAGCGGCATCCGCGTGATAAAAGCCTCATTATAATCTGCAGTTCGCCGTCATTTTTTTTATAAGCGGGACGACGGGTCCATTGTCGAAAATTGAAAAGTTAACGAAGAGATTTCGAACAATATTGCATAATTGTAAAAGGAGTATGTGGGGATTTGCTTTGTTTGGAAACAATAGACATTGATTTTCTCGCAGTATTGTTATAAAATTTAGATTCTACAATTGAAAATTTATAATGCTATTTTTATAACTCATGGCGTTCTTATAGCTTAGCTCAATAATCAATTTTCTCTCTTCCAATGCAAATGTAAATTTTCAAGTTTCAAGATAAAAATTTTCACTTTTCTTGAGTCTTCTTGCCTTAATTTAATTATTCTGATCTTCTAATTTTAAACAGAGTCAGAATATTTTTACGGATTAATTTTTGTTCTAATTATTTATAATTTTTTAATTCTAATGAATTAGCCATAAAGATAATTGGTTAAAGAAGTATAAGATTAAATTTATGAAGCTCACTAAAATCAAAATGAAGATCAAAAATTAAGAATATGCAGATTTTCTTATTTGATTCAAATTTCCAAAAAATATAATTTTGAAAATCTTAAAGTACAATAATAAAGAAAATGTGCATTATCTTACATACGTGGAAATTTGCGATGCTTACAGTTCTAGTTTTATTTAAATATTGTTTTTTTCGTATCTTATACATGAAACTGCTGTATGAAATTTTAAAGCTTGCTTATATTGCAATGTATTTCTTTATTTATGCACTTGGTTAGTTTGTAGTTTTTTCATTTATTATTAATTAATTATATTAAAGATTTTTCACTATTCACCAGTCTACAAAAGAGTCATAATTATTAATTTTTTATTAATTTCTTAAAATATTTACGTTTGGATGAAATATTTTTTTTTAAACAAAAAATGTTTGGAATATCAATTTTAATGCATTTACACTTTTAGAACTTTTTACTCCAGTTTCTATTGAGAAGTCACCGTCAACCAATTACTTTCACTTTGATAAAATGCATTAAATGCGATAAAGAAAATGAATAGCTTACCTTTTTCTTGGAGCAATGACCTATTCTTCTATTTAAATTTATACGAATATTGTTGAGATAGGTTTTAGATTCTAGGTCCTTGGTTTCTAGCTCAATAAAAAGAGTCTTCATAGCTGTAATTTTTTAAAACTTCAGTCAGTTTCTAGTCATTTCACGTCAGGACAGAATACATCAAGAGCAGTTTTGCTTATCTAAAGAAGGATAGGAACTAAAAAAGATTAATCGTTAGCATATTAAAGAAATAAAATAAAACTCAGCTTTTTGAGAATTATTTACAGACATTTTATTAAAACCTTCATTTTGTTGCTAATGGGATAAGAAAATTTAATTTCTATAGAAGACTACTGTATGCGTTTACTATAAATAATAATTAAGATAATTTTTCAATTAATATTAATAATATAATTTTAGCAAAGTGTAATCTACAGTTTCATTGATTAAGACAACATCTATTTATTTGTAGTATCTTTATATAAGAAAAAATGTTGTAAATGACGAAAAGATTTAAAAAATTAAAAACAATGGGAAAAATTTTCAATAAGGAAGAAAATTTAATATAAACAATTTTCACATAAAAATAAAGTAACGCCGTTGGCGCAAAAGAAGGGCAAGTTGTTCATGTTTTTATTACATATAATGCATTTTAACAAGGTAGAAGCAATTGGTTTTCCCGTGACTGTAGACTCCCCTTGCGAGTGCAATGTCGTGTCTTTGCAATATTCTAGTGTATGCAAGTGTATGCTACTCTTCTTTTGTAAAGAAAAATTTATAAGGTAGGGCCAATATAGAAAATTTTTACTATGTAGATAAATTTCAATATGCAGAACACTTAAAGTAAACTCATGGTTTATAACTAATATAATAATTTACAACATACGCTTAATTTATTTTTTCTCACTGTACTTTAGTAAGAGTACATTTTTTGTCTCTTTTCTAAAACTGAAATTAAATCTAATAATTGTTTTCATAATTGTGTTTATTAATAATAATATTACTATTATTACCAATGTGATTAATTTAGATGGAGCTGATAACAAAATATGATGATTGAGTTACTTTAAAGGTGGTTATTTATTTGCCACGAGTATAAATAAAATGGTATCACGGATCGCGAATATTTTTTTTAACTGAGTAATTCCACAATTTACAACGTACATAAAGCAAAACTTCCGATCGAACATTGAACTAATATAAACGCTCTCTAACGGCGGGCCGCAAAAATTAAATAATGCCGAAGCAGAGCGCGAAGCTTGAAATTCAATTTTCTATCCTATCGCGGACGTCAATTTTATCGAGCCGCCTGTATATATATATATATATATATATATATATATATATATATATATATATATATATATATATATATACG
The DNA here is from genome assembly GCA_018907035.1 of Sycobia sp. Sy_11. Classification (NCBI taxonomy): domain Eukaryota; kingdom Metazoa; phylum Arthropoda; class Insecta; order Hymenoptera; family Epichrysomallidae; genus Sycobia; species Sycobia sp. Sy_11. Next base: position 2,697,086 of record JACCIC010000032.1, on the reverse strand, counting down.
TAACGCAAATATGCATAGCGAAAGAGAGAGAGAGAGAGAGAGAGAGAGAGAGAGAGAGAGAGAGAGAGAGAGAGGGAGAGAGAGAGATAGGGAGAGAGAGGCCGGTTCAAACGGGGCCGTTCCCAGTCGGCCCTCCCCCGTCTCCGATATTGCGAGGATGGGGGCAAGCTTAATGGCGATGAATTTCAAGTTTTTGTTTCGAGGTCAGTGTGTGCACCGCCGATACTTCGTTCTCGTGGCCGTACAATCGACCAACGCCGCAGATTTGCATGCTTATTGATCCGCGTCCTTCGGGAGGAATATATATATATATATATATATATATATATATATATATATATATATATATAAGCTCTAAAAACTCGAAAAAAATCGCGGCCGTTTGGGCTTGTCGTCAGGTTTCAACGAAGCGCTTGTCGGTTATAGGGGGGCGGAAATTGTTTAAAAGCCAAAATAATACCGTATGAATGTGGCAGTTATATTTTTATTTATTTGTTTATTTATTTCTTTTTCTATTTTTTTACGTATCGTCGGTCGAAGAACCGATTCAGAACTCATAGAGAGCGTTGCGTTAGTTGGAAGTACTTTGGTGCGAAAGTTTCGCAGCAGTGTACATCTCCTTTAACGCGTCCCTGTTGTGAGGAGACTGATTATTTTTAAACTGGCTTCGCGGTAAAATGTTTTTCTCCCTGGAGGGGGAGAGTGGGACTTTTTCGCATTCTGACTAAAAATTATGCGACATATAGCACAGTGTAATAAGATTACTTTTTGAGAATGTTGAAAATGAAATTCTATATGTTTGGAATATTTATCAAAAGTAGCATAAAGTGTAGTATAAATCAAAATAATAATTGAAATAAACTGATGTTATAATTGAAAAATGATCGTGCTTAAAGTTACAAAGTCAAAATATATGTCTTTTTTTTTTAAATTATCATTAGTTATTTTTGTTGAAAAACTAATAAATTATATTTCATACTGCACATATTTTTTGTGTTATAACTACTGTATAGTTATATCATGATATTTAAAAATATAATAGCGTTATAAAAATCTAAATCTTGTTCTACTGACACGAAGGATGTTAAAGCATACTTTCAATGAATCTTTTTTCCATTCTCAATATGTTTTATTAAATTTTTATAGATTTCAATTATATTGCAATTCAAATATCTCTAATGCTTGTTGCTTTCACATCATTCCACTTTACTTCCAAATTCGACATGCTTTCGATCAAATACATATATATGTATAATAAAATAAACGAATTTAGTTAGTAATGGGTTCTTATTAGGAATTTGTAAAATGTGTATATAGAAAATTAATTTATCATAGAGAAAAAATAAGAACGATGATTAATAATTTTACAGTTAAGAAATAGAAAGTTTATATTCTTTATGTTAAATATTAAAATGTTTATAAATAAAGCTTTTAAAGTTAAACTCTCTTTTCTCTTATTTCTTTCATTATACACTGAAATAGTTAAAAATATTTTTAATTTAATAAAACTTCAAATATTAAAATTAAAAATAATTTATTACTGATCGTATTACCGAAATGTGTTCCATAGATAAAAATATAAATTTGCGAATATTTAATTTAGAATAATTTAAAATCTTCTTTCTGGAGTAACAAATAAATTTTATTCCAATCACAGTCTTAAAAAACTTGCATGATACCGAAAATTGTGTAGATTTTTAAATGAATATTTCACACAATATTCGAGAACTATGAAAAGAATTATGTCAAACGTCGCCCGTCTTTTATTACTCAAATGCATTTGAACGGAAATAAAACGGCATTTCAATATCACTGATTGTTACAGCGCTAAAGCACTAGATAATGTGCTTTTTCTTTAATATTGCATCTTGATCGCGAAATATCACTAGCATCTATGACTTGTCACAAAAGATTATATATCACTATCATGTGATAATATCTCATGTTTTTTGAAAATTAATTCTATTCCATGCTTATAGATTTAAAAAAAAATGACAATTAGTATTTTATTTATTTGCATCAGAATTTTTTCAAGAATATCACAAGCGATTCACAATATATATATGGAATCACTTGTATTATTCTTGAAAAAATTCTGATGCAAATAAATAAAATACTAATTATCATCTTTTTTTAAATTTTTCAAAAAGGGTGAGACCTATATAATCTTTTGTGACAAGTCATAGATACAAGTGATATTTACAGATCAAGATACAATATTAAAGAAAATATCGTATTATCTAGTGCTCTAGCGCTGTAAGAATCAGTGATATAGAAATGCCGTTTTGTTTCCGTGCAGCTGCATTTGAGTAATAAAAGGCGGGCCACGGGAAAAAAATAAATTCGTTTCGTATAAAAATTGCCAAAAGCGCAAAATGTAAAACGAGATAAAAAAATCCCCGCTCGTTTCAACCGACCAACCGCGTTACCAAAGGCCAGGAAAAAAGGGTAAATTTAGGAGAGTGGGAGTAGTTCCCGGCAGCATTATAGTTTGTTCGTGCGCTCTTTTTCGACGTTTTTAACGAGTTTCTCGAGCGGCAGGCTGGCCCCACCCAACTCGACGCGCCGCATCGTCGACGAACGCGCTTTGCTCCCGATGCATTTATGTATGGGATTCCTCTCCGAATCCTCATGTGTCTCGTTGCGATTCGCGCGGTAATTCTCTCTTTATATTTTTATCTCTCTCTCTCTCCCTTCCTCTCCCCCTATCTCTCTCTCTCTCTCTCTTTCTCCCCATTTTCCTTGTTCGCGTATTATTTCGACATCGGCGCGCACAGCGTCGAGGGGAAAGTGGACTCCATTGACTCGGCGGCAAGTTTTAAAGCCGCGCCTCTCTCGGGCGGGGCGCGGGCTATGTGTAGGGCGATTTCCTGCGCACTCATTATCTTCAATCTTCTAATTTTATGGAAAGAAACAGACCGGACACAGATGTGAGATTCTCAACTAATATAAATAATGAGACATAACATTGCGGATAGCCACTTAAAATCAATGGACTGTTAGAATTGCAACGGTGGGGTAGGCGATGATTTCTGCTTATAGCTTGTCCCTATTATCCTTCAACAGTCTGTCATCGCAAGTTTTTACCAATTTAATTTAGTCTTCTTAATAAATTTTTAATCAATTCTTCTCTATTTTTATAATTCATATAATAACGCTTATCTATACATCAATTATTATATGTTCTACTCGTGATTACATTTTCTATCTTCAAACATAATATTGATTTCTGACACTTCCTTCGTCATTCTTTATCTCAGTCTTCGAAACGCGTCTTAGCGTTTCATTGTTAAATTAATACCAGCAATAGGTATGGTTTCTCAGAACAATGTGCGCATCTTAAAATACCTCAACTTCTTTATCCTGCGTAGACGAGATTTAAACGATTGCGCCCGGCTGAAGATACCTTGCTAAATTAAATTGAGCCTGCATAAAAAGTATGTAACCATGTTTATGCTCTTTGACATAAAGCCTTTCTGTTTGACCTAGACAGAAGGAAGCTTTCCTCAAGAGCGGTTTTTGCATGGGCTTATTGCTATGTTTCCTGTATTTTTAAAGACAACAATCAATTCTTTTCTTTGAAGAGAAATCGTCGTTGATTGGTACATATAATATAGTTGCTTTTAAACTATTCTAGTGACCCGGTTTTTCTGTATTGACGGAGAGAGAGTTGAGGGGGGGGGAGGCATCAGCATATCTTTCGGATTGTTTGAGAAATACACTACTAAGACCTTATTGGTAGAGGCATTATTATTTCCTTGGTCACTGTTCATTTGTTATGCTGATGGATAGTTCGTAGGAAATTATATGCAGATTCCATACATTGCACAATTCTTCTATGCAATCTAAGTGGAAGGCCTTGAATGATACGATCACGTGTCACTTTCTATAGCATCTCTGAGTTGCCTATGTACTAACTTCGGAAAACATTTACTTTATTTCCATACTATTATACAAAGACATGCACATGTATTACCATGACTAACTCAAGCCTGTCTTTTCTAGATGTCTTTCCTGGAAGTGCCCATCAAGAGTAGAAACAGAACTCACGCCTCCTCGCATGCGGATAAGCGGAATTGGGAAAACGGTCCTTTTAAATGTATATGTTTCTAATACTCCCTTAGATCTCCCTGCCTACTGAGATGAAATTCTTAAGCTTTATGTGAATTGATTTTCTGTCAATCCGTGGGATCCAACAACTTTAAGTATTATGCATGCGTATATTTAAAAGATGACTGACAGTTAGCTTGCTTCTTCAAGTTACTGAACGTACGTAATTTTTATTTTTACGGGTCAATTTTAAATAAAAAATTACGGTACATTGAATGAGTTTATGCGAGCTTCAATAGCTTTTTCGAGAATAAAGTTCGAATAAACCATCCTAATCGTCGCTCAGACTTGTCCCTTTGAAGTAATTCTTGATGTATTACAATATAGTATTTTAAAGACTATACACGAGGAGAAAAAACTGGAACTCGAATATCTATCCAGGAATATTGACTCTTCTGAATTGATAATATCAATCTTTTTAAGTATCCTTTCGAGATACATAATTATATCAACTATACTTGTCAAGAATAATTGATCAAAATTCTAATACAATGAAATTCTTAATTTTATTCATTGATTTCATATTACCTCACCGATCCCGTGTGAGGTTTTGTGTAACGTGTAAAATGAGGTTTTTCCGTACTGCAATCACCTGTTTATAAATGCACTCAGACCATCCTTCCAGTTTTTCAAAATTCTGAGAATTTCTATTTGCATTAAGAAGCGGAGAAAATACAAGAACAAATTAAAATATTTCGTAACCATGTTTTACACGTTATGAATTTCACTTTGTAATTTAATATAATTTATTATATTGCTATGAAATTGCAATAATTTTGTGATCGGTTTTGAATACTGTAATTTTATTTACTATCCTTACTTGTCAATCACAAAGACAATACGTTATTAACGATCACTCCTATATTTTCATCCATAGAAAAGACAAGATATAAGTCTAACATTTTATAACAGACAGATACATTTTAAAAATGAAAATCCCTCGTATGATTTTATTTGAATCTAATTTATTATATATAGCATTTCCGTTTTTCTGAAAGTCGAAGGTATAAATTGAATTTCTCCAAAATGAATTCCTAGAATCGCGCGCTCGACCTCGATTATTAAAACAAACACGCGCTCAAAGTTTTAATAAATTCACTCAAAGGTATATTTTAATACTCTACGAAAATGTCATTTAAACTTGAATGAATATTGTTTTGATTTATAAATTTTAATAAAGCAAACAACAGAAATACTTCAACTTTGTCAATAAAATATATTTCGTGATTTTTTTTACGCTGTTAGTTTGTTACTGTTCTTAAATATTATTTAGAATAGGAATACTCGCTAAAAAGATGTGTTTGAGATAATGTATAAAAATGCTTACTAATTGTAAAATTCTGCCGACCCATTTTTTGGAAATATCGAGCAAATCATATTTCTTTATTAAACAGAAGCTTTTCGGTTGATTTCGACAGATAAATTAATAATATTTTGATTTTTGAAAGAGGTATGGAAAAACAAAAAAGTATAAATCATATGTATCGAAGGAAATGCTTTTAACGGCTAAAATATAATAGCTCTTTCTTATTAAATAAAGCTAGCCAAGTAGCTAAAATGATGATTATGAATAAATAAATTTTTTTGGTAAAAAAGGGTTATATTATTTTTCTGAAAAATCAGACACAAGAGTCATTACTTCTATGTTAAACTGTGATGTTCTTAAATATTGGAATGCAAAATTAAATAATATTCCTAATATATTTAATAGCGTAATACTAATCTAATCGAATGACACTAACTTTATTGCATTATTCTATATATTTCGGAATATTTTATATTTTCAAAAATTTGATGCATTCTTAAATAAACTAATGTTATTATTAACATTCTATCATAACGTTCTATGATATTGACCTTTGTATTAATGAGCCTGGGATTCATTTCTTTCATTTGTTATTTTACAGTGAATCTCTCTCTCTCTCTCTCTCTCTCTCTCTCTCTCTCTCTCTCTCTCACTTACTCCTTCCAACATGAGCACTAAAACTGGAAGATGAACTTTTCAAGTTCGATATACCCTTTACTGATATATATATATATTTGTTAGGAATGTGCATGTATTTGTTAAGAAGAATTATTCGAATATTTTGATTTAAAAAGTCAGTTTCTTTATTTCTTTATTGATTTATTTTTAATCTCATTGACTAAGATATGTGCAAATATGCTTTATTATATTTATATTTTATACTATTCATATTTTTTTACGAACTAGATGAAGTTGTCGTTGTATGTTCTACCACCATTACAACTATCTGTGACATCGATAAGAATGACTTATGACATAATTCTATGGTATTTATGTTCAATATTATTTTATTATTTTATGGGATTTTATGTATTATTAGTCCATTGAATTAGTCAAAATTCATGCCATAAAATGCTATAAAATAGAATGCGTGTATCTAAACAGAAAAAAAAAATTAGAATCGAGACACTCGATTGAATCAAAGATATTAATGAATCCGTAAGATGTTATCTATATTCTATAGATGAAAATTATACGATTCAGACAAAATAATGTAAGCTATTGTCCGCGTGCGCTTACTAGGTTTTACGAGATCTTCGCGTGAGCATTCCTAAGGGGGGAGGGGTTAATACATCTGTCGAATAATACAGTTCGCGTGAGATTGCGAATTCATTGGACAAATGGAAGGGAATGAAAAGCGGCCGAGCTCGGTTTGTAAATGCGCCCTGTTTATTCTTAAGTAATTAGTAAACTTGAAAGCCCCTCCCACTCCTGGTTTTAATGAATGGCTATCATCTGTTGCAACGGGAAATGTTGGTTACCTATATATATATATATATATATATATATATATATATATATATATATATATATATGCAACCTTTATAGTATATACGTATAGCGAGCGGAGGCTAGGGTGTGCAATGCGCATACACGGGTTAACCGCCCGAGCTTTTTATAATCTCTACCTTCCCTAATGAGCTTAATTTTAGCTTTATTAGCCAATATAGAATTGTTTAAGGAAATAGATAGCCAACGCCTGAAGCTCAAATTTAAAAAACAACATAAATAAAAAAATGTATTATATAATTTTTATTTGCAAATATAATGAAATTTAAAGTTCTTTTACAGAGTTCTTATGGAACTTTAATAATTAACAAGATAAGAAGTGTTGCAATGAAAGCAATATATATAGATCTGTCGATAGTTCGATAGAAACAGTTTATTATATTGCGGTGAACCTGAGATGAAAAATGAACATTTTGAAGAGACACACGTACATCGTTTTTTATTATACCACTGATTTACTAACTCTTAGCATGATGTGTAAATGCATGTATGCCCGTACGCATAGAAACGCCAATTGTGGAATTAAATTAAAAAGTAGTGAAAGTAAACAGTAGAGTGCATTGTGGATCGTTGCATTTGAAATCTATAATATTACACATGGGTATGGATTTATCGATTGTACAAAAATATTTCTAAAAATATTTTTCAAAATAAATGATAATTCAATAATTAATTTAATTGAAATTCTGATATTCAAAAATTTGCTAACTATCTTAAAAACGATTGATGTGCTTATGTATTAAACTCGAATAAACTTTACAAAAAAATCGAATCTACTTGTTTAAAGGAAAAGAAAACAATCTAATAGAGGATAGCACATCAACGAAATTGAAAAGAATTTTTACATGATTTACAAAAACTACTGTTTATTTTTCTTTTACTTCATAATAACATATAAGATATAGAGAAACAAAATCGTACGATTTAATCAATTTTTGTATATAAAAAATGAATATTTCTCAATATACGTGACGTAATTTTTGTCGTTCATTCTAAAACAAGGCGATCGTTTACAAAATTATATCCGATGTAGTTTTACGAGCGCCGGGCTTCCTAACGCCATCGCAAGCCTTATTCTTAATTAAAGCCGCAATTAATTAAAGCCATTACAGTGTAAAGACGAGTGTAATGGATCTGTACATTTTCTTGTATCAAATAACGGATTGAACGAGATGTCCTCTCTTGAAATTGATACTTGCATTATTTTTCGACTATGAACGTAACAGTCTAGATTATATTGGAGTCTTACAGTTTCAAAGTCATTTTTATCATTTCTTTTGCAACCGGTACTAATTAGAATGTTTTTAGAAACAGTTCGCATGATCTAATTATCGAAAATTACAGTTTTCCAGCCCAAGTGAATATTAAACATTTTCCCAGATAATCTATTTTAATTAAGCATATTTTTTTCTGTGTTCTTTTTGTTAATCGATAATATTTTTTTGTTTCACATGCTGTAAACGGTTTTTTGAAGAGGAATTGCAGAAACGTGTAATGAACAACTGGTTCAAGATTGCGATAAGAGCTGCTTCGCCCAGACGTTGCTTTATCGAATTGTTTCAGTACGGAAAATTATATTAGAAAGGATGATTGGCCAGCAGATGGGGCGCTTGAAAAGCTCCTCCTTATCCAGAATCCTGCGCGAAAACTATTCCCTTATTCTTATTTTGCTTCTTTCTAAGGTCGTGCTACTCTTTAATTTTCATTCTATACACGAATTTCTCACTTTTTCATCATTCTTATAAAGTCGTAAAAATAAAGTAATTGCACACATATATAGAAACTGTATTAAATAAATATTAATGATTAAGATACATTTTTCGAGTTGCTATTGAATTTTATGGTAAGCAGATAAATGAAAAGGAGAATAAAACACAGTATATATAATTGTATATACTTTATGCAAGTGCTCTCTCCTCTGCAAACAGGCAGTGACTGACTCAACGAAAACTGTTATTGTACAAAGGAGGACCTACTCTCTTAAGCCCATATCTTTGTTTATGCTTTGAATAAGAGTTCCTAGTAATAGACCATGAAAAGAAAGATTGTTTGATATTAATTTTTGAATATATCAATAGTTGCTATCTGTTAATTTGATTTGATGCTTAGCATGGATTTCATCTGGAATTTAATCGACTTACAGAAAATTTTACAGAATTTAAACTTGGGTAAAACTCTCTACAATCTTATCAGATAATGTTTTGCAGAGTATGGTAAGAGCTCTTCATAAAAATATTTGCGGGATGCAAGATCGAAAATTCAACAGATTTGAAAATTTTTTAACAAAATTTCTTGTTAAATGCTACTTTGTTATATTTATGCGAGATCAGTTCGTTTTACTGGTTTTTTCGATTGGTTCAATGTGTTTTCATTAATCTTACGTTCGTGGTTCAGCATACTTTTATCAATACTTATATGTACAAAAGACACATGTGCACATAGAATCTATATATAGTTACGTATACCCCGAGGCGCGCTCGTAAGGTGACAATAATTTTTAGAATTTAAAGTCATAAGTTCGACTGCGTTTTCATTGCGCGAGACAATCCGATCACTTAGCTTATAACATCAATGAGAAATATATAGTCGAGGGTCACCGTTTAATCTCTTATCTGATTTTCTACAACTTTGCGAAACAAAGTTCTTCGCGAGAAACTATAATCCTGCGAAGTTTTTGTCGAGATTAAATTGTTTGTAAAGCAACTTGCATAACATCAAGCGGAAGGGCAAAAGTAGTAAATACAAACTTTTATTAATCAAGCTCGCATTAATAGTAAGTTATCGGAAGATGATTTTCAGCGAGTTTTGAAATTATGATCCAAAAGTTAAATTAATAGGCTCTATCAGTAGAGCTACCATTTCAGAAATATATTTAGCTGTAAATATTTGAAAAATTTAAATACGATAATTCATAAATCAACAAAAAAAAACAAATGAAAATGTGAAAAAAATCTTAGATTTAACACGAATTATTGAGTCTTCAATTAATTTTAGTCTTAAAGTGATTAAAAATATTTGATTTCAGATCAAATATGGAATTCAAGGGATGAAAACTTTCAAAATTAAAAAAAAATTCAAAATCACCAAATAACTGATCCGATGTACTGAACTATTTGAGTTGTGGAAAAAACTCTCACCTAAAATTTAATGCGACTTGTAAAATAATTGCGACAGATATATAACGTACACTTCAGTTCAGGTATAAATTGCTCTTTATTTACGACATAACTGAGAGAAAATAATTTTATCGTAACTTTACGGCTATTTGAAGTAGTGACGTCTGGTCGGGAAAATATAGTTGTAGTGGATACTCGGAATTCGAAATTAAGGTTTCGTATACACTCTTCACTGAAATATTACGGTTTAAGTGTCACATTCTTAAATTATTCTCTTATGTATTAAATAAATGCATAAATACCCATAGAAGTCATAATTTCTTGTTTGAAAATTGCTTCCTCAAATTTGTTTAAAGAATAAAGATTCATACCTTTTCAGCGACGTTTCTAAATATTCGAGTTTTATCTTTGCTATAAAATCTTGTGTAAATTGTGTAAATCATATTGATTCTGAAAGCAATTTTTACCGCGGGAAGAATATAAATATATATAGTCAACAGAAAGATAAATTTTTTCTTCTGAATTCCCAGAAATATCCAATGTTAAATGCGAGATTTCACAGAAGGAATAGTAGACGTTGGATATTCCAATAAAAAAGTTATAAAATCAACACCAGTATAGATATAATACACGTTGTCCTTGAGGGAAGAATTCTATATAAAAGTCAATATGCACTTTGGGTAGTCGCGACTCGTTTTTGCGCTACGCATCTATCGGCCAATCACGATGCCCGGAATTTAGTGGGCTTAGATATTGAGAAGACGCGCGTAGATTTTTACACGGTATGTTTATCACAGTTTGTCATAAAAAAAATCAGGATCTTATAAAAGATAAACGTACGAGTTCGTTCGTACATAAAATTGTCACTGATTTTGATTATTATACATATAGATGTCTTGTAAACAAACACTAATTTCATCGTAAATTTCATGTTAAAATTTGTAGATTTTGCTTCTATATACATTCATAATTATTTTTATAAATAGATAGACCTTTTGTAAAAAGTTTCATTCTACAGCAACTCGAATTAAATATCAACAGTCGAAGAGTTGTGAAAGTCATAGTAACAGAAATTTATATTCATATTTATGAAAATAATTTTTGATTATCCGCTCGATGGTTCGATAAAAGCAGGGTGCATTAAGGAGCATGGAGATATTTGCTGAAATTAAACATTTTCCCCTTCATCGCGCGATCTATAGGCGACAAGCGAAATTATATCGGTGAAGGCGTGTGCTCGGGTCGGCGTGGGGGCGCGCATTTCGAGGGTTAAAAGGCGCGAGCGTTATGTCCGCATAAAACGGCGCCGGTGGTACTTTTCTTGCGCTGCACGCCGTGGCTATTCGATTTTTCCCGTATACCTATATGCGCGTTGTGGGCGTACCTATGTCGTCGCATATACGTATAGCTCGACACGCGCGCGCACACGCACACACACGCAAGTACTCTCTCGCTCAGAAGTGCTCTTCTTTCCATTTTCCCTATACAGCAGTACATGCGTGTCCGAGCCTCTTGCCGTATATACATGTATACAAGGATATCAGCTGATGCCAGTCGAGGATCACAGGAATACCGACCAGAGTGTACACGTATAAAGCGACAGTTAGAGCTCGGTGCCGAGTTGGGTGGCATCTGTATATGCTTGCTCGTACGCACCGCCGGCCATTTCTACACAGCGGGGGCTCTCGGGAACGGGAGTAATCTTATTTGACTGTCATTTACAGATCCCTGCGGAGGACGGGGGGAAGTCTCATCCCCGCGTCGTCGTTCAAAAAAAAAAAGCTGAACGCGAAATGGTAAATTTTACGCAAATTATAAGTAATTGGTCATTTATCGCGCTCTCTCTCTCTCTCTCTCTCTCTCTCTCTCTCTCTCTCTCCTCCTCCCCCTTTCTCTCTCTCTGTGCTAGCGAATTTCCTGCACGCATCTTCCTTTGCTCCTTTTATCAAGTCCTTTCTTTTTACTTCTAGTGTCTTCTGTAATCTCCTTTTATAGCTCATGAGTTTGGAGTGAAAAGCCCCTTTCTCGACTATATAATTCACTTATTTTATTCAGCCAGATTTAAAACATACTGAAATTATGATTTCGAACATTTGTGCTCTTTGCATCATGATTTATTCTCCGACTAACAATGCCCGAGATACCGCTCTTGCTTAATATACCTGGAAGACTCACCAATCTTGGGACATATTTGATTACAAAAATAATCTGTCGTGATGTTCAACATTTAATAATCCAAATAATAAGTCTTGTGCTGTTGACTCTAAATCCATCCTTATTTCAACTGGAGACAGTCATGCTACAACAGAGACTAGAGAGTCAGGTAAGCGTTATACTTATCCACTTTTGCCGCAATTTCAGTTGATCGCTGACCATGGCGCAAAGTTACTTCCCTTTGGTCTCTGCCTGCTCTCAATACTGCATTTGAATCACGTTCCGACTCATCTTTAAGGGGATGCTTTGAAGATAAAATATGGACTTTGTGCTCGTCTTTTTTTTTCCTCTTTAAGTTATTGAGTTTCTGGGACTCATTCGGGAAATAGAACGGAAAATGAATGAGATAATTTCAGGCATTGTTATTGACAAATACGGTATGCAGAACTTGCTCAGAGTCGTAGACTCAAATTGAATTTGGCAGAATTCAAGTTTCATGCTTCTCAGTATTAATAACTCTAATTTGAGTAGTGAACTTCTGAGAAATACTAAACTTTTCATTCTAAATAAATTATTATATTTCAATATTAATGAAAAACGTACAATTTTCACACACCTGGAATCTTATTACTTACAAGGAGTGAATCGCATGTTTCAATACTGGATTTAGCTATAACTTACAAAATCTTTCCTAATATACCTAAATAGAACATATATGTAGATATTCTGTTCAATGCTTCCTTCTTTTAAAAATTTCTAAAATTAAATTTATGAGCTTTTTCTCGTCAGTATTTTTCGTCGTCAAAATACTGGTTTAAGAATCGGTCTGTTTCGTCGCTGATGTGCAACAGTTGTTTGTTTAGTTCTTCCTGTTCCGAATCGATTTCTTGGTCACTATTCGGTTCGTCAGTCGAGGCGTTTACGTCTACTAAATTGCGTAAGACTTTGTTTCTATTTTGTTCCAAGTTTCGTTCTTGTTCCTTAAGTAATTTCATGGGTGAAATAAATTCGATTAGTTGTTCAATTGAAGGAAATTCTAATTGGCTTTTTTTATAGTTCATTATTACATGGGCATCTTTTCAATATCGTGCCCCTAAAATACCGGAGTCCGGAATTGGAAAATCATCGGGTATGACATGAAAATATGAAATTCCGCCCGTTACGTTGATTTTTACGGTTCCTAATGTTGCAAATTGTTTTTCGCCTAAGTCCATCAAATGTGCTTTTTGTGTTACATCGATTGCAAATCGCGAGGGTATGGTTCCCTTCTTCACTAAATTTGCGTCTGATCCCGTATCGATCAAAAATCTACAAACTCCACCGTTCGGATTTCTAGTGGGTATTATTGGAGTCATTTTTTGTCCCCTTCGATTTGTATGTTAATGACGAATTCAGGCGTCTGTGTGAACTGGTTGCCTAAACGTAAGTCTATCGTCTGGTCGCCTATAATCAATTTTTCCGCTTATAATCAATTCTCCGAATCTATTGTTCCGTCGTATGGGATTGGAGAATCATCTGGACTGATTAAAAATTCGGCTCGTTGACCAGCGATCTTGAAGTATACTGCCCCTAGCCTAACTTCCTTGGTATTTCCTACACCTATGAGAGTATATCTCTTATTTTCATCTATGTAAGCTCCCTTTGGTATTACACTTCTTCTAATGGTATAAACTTCCGATCCACTGTCTACCATGAAGGTAAGAGCCGCATTCTTCGCTTAACCGAACGTTAACGCATGGTACGTTCCTTGTTATTGTGGATCCAATGGAATTTGGGATTAATGATTATTCCAATTCATTTGTGACGAGTAAATCGATTTTCCTTTAAGAATCTTTTAAATTTTTCTTTTTTCGTCAAGGTTAGGGTTATTTATGATAGAAGAGTATAATTTCTATCATTTTCTGGTTGAGTAATTTATTATTTCTTGCTTTTATAGCAAATTCAAATTGATAAAATTTGATTCTTTTTATTATTAATAAAACCATTCTAAATTATGAGTCACTGAATTAACAGATTCGTAATTTTCCATATATAAGTCTGTAACATCAACAATTTAGAAATAGAAATCATAATTAAATGTTCTAACGAATAGTTCTAATGATTATCAAAATGTAAAAATATCAATTTGCAATTAACCGATATATTAAGTAGTAACTTTAATTATTTGTTTGTTATTTTTATTAAGAATTGAAACTTATGATATAATTTGATTTATTTTATATTATTTAAGAATTATATAATTATTATTTATTATTATTATTATAATTGTGTAAAGTTAGGAAAAGGAAGAAGGTGTATTTTCTCCTTCTGTAAAAACAAGTTTTCTAAGAAATTAACTTAAATTGTATATATATTTAGCATATTAAAGTTATCGATATCAATTTTTTATTAATTAAATTAAATAAATAAATAAAAAGGGTAATAATATATATTATAGAAAGAGCCGGAAATTTTACACTTAAAATCATATTGAGAAAATTTTTTTCAAAGTCATTTCAAAGTCAAATCGGACAGGCTAACCAACCTTAATGTTGTACTGCAACTAAACTGTTGTACTGCACCTACACATACCCTTACAAACCTTATAAACATACCCCCAAGCAAGCTTCCCTACCTCACCTTGGAGAGAGCAAGTTTAATTGACTGTTTATCTTTTTAAAATGATTTTTTAACGAAAACTTTTTAGTTTTTTAACAAAAACTAGCGACGTGGATGTTGTAAAGATTGTTTCCCTTGAGGTACTTGATTAGAGCGAATCCCCTTACCTCTCACTTTGGAATGTAGCATTAAAGTGAGTTCCCTTGAAATAACCTTGAAGGTCGAGTTCAAGGTCAAAAACTTTAGCCCTACTGTGTTGTCGCCTTTGCCCTCAACAAATTTTGTCAGAACCTTTTTGCCCTATCTAGATTTGGTTCCAAGTAATCCGGCTGCACCGGACCCATTAAAATGGGTCACCGTGTATATATATATATATATATATATATATATATATATATATATTATATATACATATAAAATATATATAATATATACAGAAAAGTATATATCTATACACATTTAATATCATGAACAAATATGGAATATCATAGTGGGTCCAAAGTGGAAATCTTTATTTTCATTCTAAATATTTTTAAAGCGCGGACTTTAGAAATTCTTATGCCATTCTGAATAGTGAGTCCTCAATTTTCAATCCTTCTAAAAAATGAAGGAGTTCAGGACATCAATCTGATTTCTAATAAGAAGAGCATGAAATAGAGTCATCTTTTGTGACTATTAGTAAATATTACGTAAATCCGAGTGGGAACTATCTTGGATATTTTGACCAAGGAAATTTTTCTAATTCCTTACTGAATTCCATGTTAAATCTAGAGCTAACGTGTGGATATTTTTGCACGGGTCGTTTTCAGTATTAATAATTATATTGTTTTCCAATGAATTTTTAAAATCATTACCGTTTAAGAGGTCTTCAAAATATCTTAAATAATGCTTGTGTTCATCTTGAGTTTCTTCATTAACTATTTGTTGTATATTTAATTTTCTATTTGTTTAACTATTTTTTATTCTTTTATTAAAAATATTAAATCAACTCTAGATACTGAAAATGGAAATAAACCACATATTTCGAAAACTCTGAATTATATTTGATAAATTCTCGAATTTGACGAAAGTTTTTTTTAATTGGAGCAAATGACTGTTATCCTATTTTTTGATCTATAAATTTGATCAATATTTAAAGTGTACAAAAATTTATATGTGTTATATCATTCAAAATATAGTCTGTTTTTCGACTAGTCATGGATAATATAAATTACTTATATACCCAGAAAACATTGAGTTCACAAATTATCGATAGATTGCGTGCTTGCAAGTGGCTCAAACTCGCTGCCTTTGCTTGCAAAGTACCATACAATAAGCGCATAGACTTCGCCCAAAATTGCGTAGGCGTAATAAGCGAGAAATCTGTGTGTATATTATGCGTCCATTTCCGATATATTGCAGGCGAGGGGCTATTCATTCTAATTGAGTGCCAAGTTCTCAAAAAGTTCTCTTTCAGCTTTCGCCGAGCTTTCTCTCTCTCTCTCTCTCTCTCTAGCTTTCCTTGTTCTCTTCTGTAATCTGACACCTTAAAAGTCAACAATAATCGAATCACATCTTTAGATTGTACAAGCAATACGAGTGAGAGTTGAAGAGAACTGGAGAGAATTAAAAATCAGAAAATATCCATTCATATTACACGGGCGATTCAATAAGTACCTATGTTAGAAATAAAGACACAATTTTTTCAAAAAAATTGTTTTTATATTTCAACAGTGTTTTTTTAGAAAGATACACTTCTCCCAACGTTCTCGCCATTTTTTTAACCCATCCAAAAAAAGGATTTTTTGAACTCTCCAAAATAAGCCTCTATGTCCGTGATGACCTCCTCGTTTGAGCAAAACTGTTTTCCCACGAGCCAGTTCTTCATTTCAGGGAACAAGAAGAAGTCGCAGGGAGCCAGATCGGATGAATACGGGGGGTGCGGCAGCAATTGATAACGCAGTTCATACAGTTTGGTTGCGACAACTCCAGATAAATGTGCTGGTGTGTTATCGTGATGAAACCTTTTTTTCACCAAATGTGGCCGTGTCTCCTTCAATTTTTTGTCGAAGTGGTCCAATAACTCACGATAGTATTGTCCAGTGATCATTCTTCCTTTTTCTAAAAAATCCATTAAGATGATGCCCTTCGCATCCCAAAAACTCGTCGTCATGACCTTTCCGGCCGATGGGACCGTCTTCACCTTCTTTGAAGCGGATTCACCGCGAGAAATCCATTGTTTTGATTGCTGCTTAGTTTTTGGTGTGTACGAGGGTGGTTTGATAAGTCCGTGACTTCTCAAAAGGTGACGCTGTCATCGTAAATATTTTACTACTCTAAGAGACTATCATCTCATACAAGTAGGTATACAAAGTTTCAAGTCAATACATTGGTTAGAAAATTTTTGATAGTTTTTGAATTTAGTGTTTCATTGTTTTTACAAAAGCATGAAAAAAACGAATTTCGAGTGGCTATTAAACATTACTTTCTACGTGGAAAAACAATTAAGGAAACTGAAAAAAAGCTTAAAAAATATTATAAGGACTCTGCTCCATCACATGGAATGGTTCACAAGTGGTTTACTGAATTTCGTTGTGGTAGAATGAATACAAGTGGTGCTGAGCGTTCTGGCCGCCAAAAAGAGGTGGCTAATCAAGATATGGCCAATAAAATCCATGATATGATACTCGAAGATCGTCGATTAAAGATACGCGAGATTAGTAACACAGTAGGAATTTTAACTGAACGCGTATTTCATATTTTGCATGAAATTTTGAATATGAGAAAACTGTCTGCAAGATGGGTGCCGCGTTTGCTCACAGTTGACAATAAACGGTCACGTATTGTTGTATCTAAACAATGTTTGGTCATGTTTCAGCGTAATCCAAACTGAATTTTTGCGCCGTTATTTTACTGTTGATGAAACATGGATTCATCATTATACGCATTATTTAAGAAACATGTTATTTGCGTTTATTATGTTTTTATATTTATTTATATATAGCTTATATTTATTTAAGATTTGTTTCTTTAGAGTAAAAGATTATTGAATTGCATAATATAAGATCGTATTGTATTATCTGAGAATTATAGTTTATTTAATATAAAAGATTTCTCTACGTTATAAATTTTAGTTTGTGTTATACGTGATAAAATTAATACAATACTTAAATTTCTTTTATTTCTATAAATTCATGCATATGTTTTAAGCGTAATACATTTATAAAATTGACTTGTTTAAATATTAAGATAAATACGTTTTTGTTTCGTAGAAGTTAATGTAAAATATTACTAGATTAAATCTTCGATTAAATGCGTAATAATTTTCAAATTCATATTTGTAAGCGAGAATTTTTATACATATCAATTGTCGACTTGGTTGATATGCGATCCCTGTAACTTAAAACCTAAAATCTCGTAATACATTTATAAAATTGACTTGTTTAAATATTAAGATAAATACGTTTTTGTTTCGTAGAAGTTAATGTAAAATATTACTAGATTAAATCTTCGATTAAATGCGTAATAATTTTCAAATTCATATTTGTAAGCGAGAATTTTTATACATATCAATTGTCGACTTGGTTGATATGCGATCCCTGTAACTTAAAACCTAAAATCTCGGCACAAAGCGGCATTGCGTCGAAGAAAATAAACGTATGTTGTCTTAAATGATGAAATATCATGTAAAGCAGAGACGGGAAATTGTCGAATATTCGGGAATGTTCAAATAACATATCGTCGTCTTACTTTTTTCAGTAAAGAAATATATCGTTTTCTATATTAAATATGAAAAGAAGTTCATAGTTAGAAAAAATTGATCGCGAGCGAACTCTAGTTAAAGGCCCACATACCGTGTACAAATTCGGTACACATTTTACGTGCCGTGACGGGAAAACCGAAGGTTTTACTGAAAATTAGCATTTATACGGTTTCACAAAGAGGTGGCCGAATATTTGCTAAAGGAAAATCTTGAGGTTTTCGAAAGAGGTGAATGATTATGCTTATATAAGCAATTTCCGTGCTGTGTCGGGAAATTCGAAGATTTTACGTAAAAAAGCCTTTCTACAGATTTTCATTTAAGCGAATCGTATTCTGGCTTTGTGAAAATCTTCAGAATTTCGAAAGAAGTGACGTGTTCGGTTTGCCACCTCGGGCGCTCCGACCGTCAGGCTGCGCTAGAGTTTGGGCTGCGATCAGCGAGTGGGGCTTATCTCCCGTAATTTGACCCTGCGAGAAGGGGCCTCGAGTCTATATAAACGAGCCGAAAGAGCGCTAACATTCATTGTTTTCTCATCTCTGCTCAGGTTAATATAACTTTATATTGTCTCGATCGTTCAGTGTAATTTTATAATAAATATTTTATATTTCATTACTTTGAATTTCTTTTAATTTAAAAATCCATCAAACATCCCAGCATAGTAAGAGTTTAGTACACGCTAGAAATGAAATGGTAGTCAAAAATGTGAACTGAACATACAAAACCTGTTCCAAAAAAAGCAAAAACTGTTCCAGCAGCCGGTAAGGTCATGGCCACAGTTTTTTGGGACTTACGGGGTATAATATATATACATCGATATATATATATATATATATATATATATATATATATATATCGATTACCTACAGAAGGGAAAAACAATTACAGGACAGTTTTATGCTTTAGATTTGAAGCCATATTGAAGGAAAAGCGGCCGCATCTGGTGAAGAAAAAAGTGCTATTCCATTACGACAACGCACCAGCTCATACGAGTGCTATAGCAACAGTCAAATTAGCAGAATTACGTTACGAATTACTTCCTCATCTATCCTTATTCTCCAGATTTAGCACCGTCTGATTATTTTCTATTTTCAAACACGAAAACTTGGCTTGGAGGTAAAAGACTGCCACAAATGATTATTTTGAGGATTTCGACAAAAGTTATTTTTTGGAAGGCTTAAAAAAGATTGAATACCGTTGGAATAAATGTATCGAGTTGGGAGGGGACTGTATTGAAAAATAAAAAAAAATGTTTAAAAAATTGTTTTTTAAGTTAAAAGTCACGGACTTATCAAACCACCCTCGTAATGATGAATCCAGGTTTCATAAACTGTGATAACTTGATGCAAAAAGTCCTTCGGATCTCGCTTAAATTCTTGCAAACACTGCTTCAAAGTTAACAACCGCTTCCACTTGTTATATGCCGTAGGCAATCGCGGCAGCCATCGGGCCGACAATTTTTTCATAGCCAACTTATCTTGTAAAATATTTGTTTATTAATATTTAAAATTTGTTTTGGCATCGTTTGATAGATGGCAGCACTGCACACGATAATATCACCAGCTTCGCTAAGGAACGCTTTCTGTCTTCAAAGGCGGGTATTTATTGAACCACCCTCGTATATATTTTTAGGTAATTTTTAGGTAATATCTAATTGTCCTTTTTTAAAATAAATATTTTTTAATCAATTCGATTACGCACTGGCGAGGACAGCGGGAATTATGCATGAATTATGGTGAAAAAATAATAATAGTAACTGTCAAATTATAATGAAATTTTTCATGAGAATTGAGTATTTCCAAAACCAAAAAGTTAATATTTGCTCTTTGACCAAGCTCTCATGGTTTCTATTTAGCTCTCACTGAACTCACCAGTTCTCTTTGGTTCTCCTTGACTTTATTAACTCTCATTGACACCTCACTGGCTCTCTTAGATTTTCAAATTGGTTCTCTTGTTTTTTTTTAGATGTGAGTAGTCCCTCGATTGCAGGTATGGTCCTCGGGTAAGACCGCTAGGCTCTTAATATATTATTAAGTGTATTAAATTATTATAAATTATTTTTTATTAAATAAATAAACATATTTTATACAAAACAGTTTTTATTCACAATTCAATTAAGAGTTTATACGTACATATATTAAAATATTACAATATATTACAATTATTATAAGTATATGTAACAAGTAATATCAAATTACGTTTAAATAATGTTATTAAAAATGAACTCTTACTTACTCGAAAATTATATAAAAACTAATTATCGTTTTTTTTAAGAAAACTATTACAAGATATTTAAAAATTTTAAGCTTTAATAGAATTCTTGACGTTTTTTAAAAATAAATTTAATTTAAAATTATGTTAAAACTACTTAATAAAAAAATAAGAGTTGATCGCATTTAACTATTAATAACTATAACGAATTATAAGTAAAATATAATAAAAATGTATATTTAAATTATACTTAGCATTTAACTAAATCTAACCTTTAATTCCATAAGAAAAACGATGTATTATCGTAAGCAATTTCCTTATAATAATATATTTTACCTCAATTAGAAGTTTTAAACGATGTTTATTAAAAAATTTAGAAAGATACAAATATTAATTAAATAAAATCATTACATATTATTTATTTTCCTATTATTCTTTTTCATCATTTCGTAATACGTTCTTGACCTCTATGCAGCTACGTCACGTATGCATATACGATTTATGATATTACGATATATAATATATGCTTTATTATACTTATAACTTAAAAATGTTTTAAGTATATAAACAATTTGATCTTGCATAGAGCTGGCAATATGTCCATGCTTTTGCTCCAGATTATACGCAAACCTGTACATTCATATTACCCACAATATTGCACAGCAGAACGAATCTCACAATATACGCGCAAATTACGAATAAGTATGCGCCAGACATCGTGCATGATCATGCCTGGCATACGCTGTTTCTCGGTATTCATAAAAATAATTTGCTATCATCATGCAACGTTCTGTTGTACCAGTAATGCAGTTAGAACATAAACTATTCGTGATTCTGGCAGGTATTCGTTGATACCGAAACAAAATCATTGGTGGTAACATTACAGTATCTGCCCGAATATTAAATAATACTGTGAGAGCCTCCTTCTGGTATTCATTAACTGTTTTATAAATAGTCTTGGACCCTCGCTCAGTCAATAATTTTTCGCCTTTTGGCGAAAAGAAAGCAGTCTCATTGAGATTCAATACTCGCGAAACATCAATGCTAAGTAGATTTAATGATCTCAGGCAGTTTCCAACTTTTTGAAACCATTCCTTCAGTTTATCTCTTGACTTCCTGATCTTTTATTTTTAAAAGGAGTTTCTTTTTTTAAATCTATTATTAATTTTTGGACAGAATCGAGTAACTGTGTTTTTGTAACAAGTAATCCTCTTCTCGGTACTTCTCGGTTGCCATATATTTTTGCTGCTTCTCTAATAATTTTTTCCTTCATTATTAATAGTAATCAAGATTACATTAAATTAAATTAATTTATTTTAATTTTGTAATATTTTATCAAGCACGTATATTTTATGTTTTATTAAGCTATATAAAAATCTGGTTACTTGTGAAAAATTAATAAAATGCTATTGATAATCCTAAGACGCTAGCCTTCTTTCTTAGCTATAAAGCTAAAAAATATAAGATATTTACAAATTGAATTAAATACTGATCTAAAAACATTTTTTGTAATTTGTACTGGTACAAAAATCAATTCAATGAATTACTCATTAAACAATTACTATAATTTATATATATATATATATATATATATATATATATATATATATATATATAATAGGTTCTTATTTAAGAAAATTAAATTTAAATTTAAATGTTAAACCATGTCGACATCGGATCTATGCTAAATTCAATAATCTAATATTTGTCTATCGAAATTGGAACATTGGTTCAGAATTATGTAATAAGTCATTTCTAAGACTTCTTTGTGGAAGTTGGATTAAAACCTGAAGAGACTTTTCTCTTCAAAGGCTAATACCGACTAAAATCACACCTACGTATATAAGAACATTAACTCAAAGATTGCACCTGACTGTGTTGATTCAAATGGCCTGGTATTAATAGTTGAAGTTATTTAGTTAGTTGGTATCTAAAAAATTCGAGTTGCGACCTACTGACCGGGCATGAAACTGACTGCTACTTTACTTTCTATGTCTCGGTTAGAAATCATTTCAATTGTGCTTGGCATAAAGCTCAGGCAGGAGACAGACCTCATGAATCAGACACGTACCCATGAACGAATCAGAGCCTGTACAGGCTGCATAAAAATCCACGTAAGAAAGCCTTTCGATCAATCAGTGTACTATAAACTATTTGCTTTTAATGTCAATTTGTTTTCATATGAATATTTAATATAAACCTATATATATATATATATATATATATATATATATATATATATATTTAATATTTAATATTTAATTGTGTAATATTTAATTGTTTTTTTTAATAAAAAATATTTGATATTTATTTAGGAGTATGAAATACTATTATATAGAAAAAACTGTAACTTTATATGTGAGGTCAGATAATTAAGTAATGCGATAGGATTCGGTATCGGACAACGATCGTGAGTAGACGTGTTTACATATCTCTCCGGCTTAAACCGTAACTATTGTGATCGCAGTCTTAATAAATGAGCAGTTCTAAGAAAATAATTTAATGAAATTAAAGTTTTGTATATCAACTGAAGTTTTTGTGAGTGCTAAGTGTTTCTTTTTCTTTTTCGATTGCAACCGTTACAGCTTGGCAGCTTCGGTTGCTATAATAAAAGAATGAGATCTAATAGTGAAACAATGTTTTTAAAAAACTCTCTAGATTCTAATCCAAATATACCAGGAATTGTTACTCAAAAAGCAAGTTATTCAAGTATTTCTGTTATTAGTACACTACCAAAAATAGAACAAGCTATTGTTATAGACTCCGTGGATGGTCTCGCCAATGACGATTATATTGATGGCTTAGAACAGCTAATATATATTAATAATATACGACATATCTCCAAAATTTCAGGAGGTAAAGTGTGTATATATCTGAGCAGTAAAGAAAATGCACAACAACTGAAAAATCAAAAAATGACAATCGAAGGCTCCGTACTGAACATGAGAACTCTCATTAATAGCAATAAAAAAGTAGTTATCTCCAACATAAGCCCAGATATCCCACAACACGTCATTTTACAAGCACTACAAAAACATAATATAAATGTTCTCTCTGCAATCAGCAACATACGGGCCTCTTTTTCAAAGCCAGGCAGAGCACATATACTTTATTTTCTCAGACAGTTTTAAATCATAGAAGAAGAAGAGAAATTATTACCTGAGTCGATTCAAATTAATTTCCAAGAAACCACTTATTGATGCTATATATCTACAGAATCTACATTATGTTTACTTCAAATATCGATGCGAATAATCCAATTCAAGAATTTCTAGCTTTACCTAACCAAACAATCACAAAAACCGAAAATACTCAGACAGAAATTCCATGAATGAAACACCTACAGAGAAATCACCTGAAACTTTAAAACTTATAAAGGGAACACTACCTGTCTCCGAGCAAAGCTCAGTAAGTAATATAACAGAAAACGATGAATTCATAACGCCAAAAAAAGCAAATAAAAAGGAACGTAAAATAACTGATATGAATGACCTTAAAAATAAGACAGATAACATAGAACAAAGCCTTTGTTCAATAGGTGAAATTTTTTGCGACTCATCAAACAAAATTACTCTTGATTTTAATAAATTTATTAACTTTATTAAAATTAGCTACAGTACTGCAGATATCTTTCAAGAAGTATTAAATGAATTCGGGGAAGTAAACCAAATTGTTCGCACAATTAATTTATCTACCCCTATATTAAGGAAAAAACAACAAAGTCTAAGCTAACAAGAATAAAAAATAAACTAATTGCGAGAAAAGAACCAAAACTTCTTCAAGACCATATGTTAACTGAAGACTCAGAATTTGAAGCATCGCAATCAGATAAATCAGCCGACATATAAATAGATGCAGGCCGTCATTAAAAAAAATAAATACAATAGAGAGAAAACAAATCATCAACTTTATGTAATACGAAAAACAACTAAAAATCATTTTTTGAATGCTAGAAGCATAAAGAAAAGAAAGGAAGAACTCCCCAATATACTAAAAAACACGGATATTTTTGTATGCGTTGAATCTTGGCTCACCCATCAAGACACGAACTTACACTTCAGCGGTTTTAAAACCTACAGAAAAGGTCGAGCCCAATCAAGAGAAGGAGGTATCTTAATCTTACTACGAAACAACCTTGCATATTACGAACTCGAAAATATTAAATGTTCGGATAAATCTATAGAAATTACTGGATTAAAAATTAATAACATTTTCCCCCTATCGATCTAATAGCATGTTACAGGATACCCAGATTTCAAACTATCACAATTAATTTGGGATGAAATTTTTGAAAATATAGTTTGTAAAAATAACATCATTCTAATGGGTGATTTTAATGCCTTGTATGAATGTTGGAACTGCAGTCGAAACGACTCCAACGGTATTAACTTAATGAGCAGTTTTACAAAATCCAATATGATTCTTCAAAATCCTAAATCTGTAACATACGCGCAAGGGTCGTCCGGGTATTTTTCAAATATTGATCTTATCTTCACGTCAATTAATTTAGCAGAAAAATGACCATTACTGTTCACGACGAAACGTGGGGCTCTGACCATTTCCCTATATCCGTAGTCTTTTCTAAAGTTCAAAATATAAATAGAAAAAAATCGTTTAATCTTAAATCTATACATTCTGATTTAGAAAAAATACAGGCATTCTTAGCGAACAACTACATAGAATTTTTTTTCGAAACAATGTAATGATTCAGAAGCTAATGTAAAATATTCAATTTTTATTGATATATTATCAAATGCTATTATACAAACTCACCTAAAAAGAAAGTTGTAAACAAGCAAAACCATAGAATTCCGTCTTGTGGTGCGATAAAGACTTTGACAAAGTAAAAAGACAGAGAACTGCAGCTTTTAAAAAATGGAAATGGACTAAAACCATGAAAAATTACATAGACTATAAGAAAAAACCTGCTATAGCTATACGGTCTTTTAAAAAGAAAAAAAAGCCAAATTTAAAGAATTTGCTGAAAGCTTTAGCATAAAAACAGGACAAAAATATGTCTGGAATACAGCAAAAATTTAATAAATAAGTGGATTAAAGTCACTCCGTCTCACCTCACCGAAAACAATAAAACGAAAGAAATGATCGATAACGCACTAAATAAAATTAGTCCCCCTTGGTGCCAGACAAACGCGGATTGGCTATCGGAAGGCATACAGACTAATCAATTTCTTAACTCCACGTTTCACTTTACTGAATTTAATATTGCCCTCGAATCGAAAAAACCAAAATCCTCCTGTGGGATGGATAGCATTGAATACGCAAATTTGCAATCTCTGCCAGTAAAATATAAATTAATACTGCTTGATATTTACGATGAAATGTTCATGACGAATTCGTATCCGCTAGAATGGAAAAGATCATTTATACATTTTATTCACAAGTCCGACGGTATCAATGTTAGGCCAATTGCTTTAACATCTTGTTTATGTAAAATGTTTGAAACGATGTTGAAAAACAAACTGCAGTGGTGGATTCTGCCGAAAAGCCAATCCGGGTTTCGAGATGGATAATGCACTATAGATAATTTAGTAAATCTTGTAGTAAATATAGGAGATGCCTTTAGTACTAAAAAGGATCTCATAGCCACATTTCTCGATATTCATGCTTTATTTGACAACGTTCATATATATATATATTTGTTACTGAATAGATTGTGTAATATTGGATGTCCTCTCAATATTATACATTTTACAAAATTTTTAATAAATGATCGAACAAGTCTATTACGAATATACCTCAATCTGTAACTGTCTCACAATTTGCCGACGATATTTGCTATTTATTGTAAAAGAGGGTTACTCAAGTCGTGTCGAAACTTAATAGAAATATCGGCCTCCCTAATATATGATAATATGTGCAATATGAGGCTTGAGCTCTCCCCTAGCAAAACTACTTTCATGCACTTCAACAAACAAAATATTAAACCTGAAAATGTGAAAATACAAATAAGAGATTCTACAATAAAATCAACTCCAAAAATAAAATTCTTAGACATACACTATGATTATAAACTCTCATTCAAAACACATATTGACTATATACACAAAAAAACATTCAGGGCTATGAATATCATAAAATTTCTGCGGGGCAATTGGTGGGGAGCTCACCCTATGATACTTCTCATAATGTATAAGAGTTTTGTTCGCTCGATCATGGATTACGCTAACTTTGTATACTTTCCGATGTCTA
This sequence comes from Sycobia sp. Sy_11, assembly GCA_018907035.1. Classification (NCBI taxonomy): domain Eukaryota; kingdom Metazoa; phylum Arthropoda; class Insecta; order Hymenoptera; family Epichrysomallidae; genus Sycobia; species Sycobia sp. Sy_11. The sequence continues at coordinate 2,670,133 of JACCIC010000032.1, read as the reverse complement.
AGCAAAAATTATCAAAAATAGAAAAAATACAATAAAGAGCAATTAGATTAGCTTTAGGATACCGGATCAGCACTCCGACAAATATTCTGCTTGCAGAGTCGAAACTAACGACATTGACCGATCGTACAAAGTTTTTGAGCAAAACTTATTTAAATAAAATCCTTACAAATAGCAAACTCTCAGTACACGAAGCCATAACAAACATTTAAAAACATCTATTAAAGAACAAAAGAAAATTTAATAATCGAATACTATTAAAATGTATTGTTGACCGTTGTAATAATCAAAATATCATGATTTCGAACGCTAATTATAATATTTATACTCACGATTATGCTACAATTATAGAACCCGTTATTGTAAACACCGATTTCGGTAAGAGGTTGAAAGATTGTAATAATCCAAATCTTGAAATTAATCAGTTAACAAAAGAAGAAAATGCTTATGTCTTTTATACTGATGGTAGCAAATCAAAAGAACATCCCTCAGTGGGTGTAGCCTGCAGATATACTCATTCAAATACTGTTATCACTAAAAGTATCAATGCAACAGCATCGATATTTAATGCAGAATGCATAGCCATGTATGAAGCTGTCAATATAGCTGTCGATTATAAAGATAAAAATAATATTATATTCTCAGATTCACTAAGCGCGTTAATATCTCTTAAAACTAATAATTTCAACGTGTAAAACAATCCTTATATACTCATGATAAGGTAAAAAGTAGAACCATTTTCCAAAGAAACGTTAAATAAATTAAATATAAAATTTTTCTGGATACCATCCCATGTCGCTGATCGCGAAGCCAAGAAAGAAGAAAGCTGCTACAAATAATGTAATTGATATAGAAATTGAAATACCATATACTGATTTTAATTCAAGCGAAAAGAAAAATGCAATCAATCAAACCACTGAACTTATATGTCCTGAAGGAGCCCATAAGGGAACTACGTATTTTGAAAAACTTTTTCAGAGTAATAGAAAACCTTAATTTGTTTACACTGATTTACCAAGAGAAATAATTACCATAATTAACAGATGTATATCGGGACACTATAATCTTAACGCTTCCCTTAATAAGATTGAAATTAAAGAAAACTCGGAATGTTCATGCGGATACGAATATCAAGACTTGGATCATATCTTATGGCAATGCCCGAAATACGACAATGAAAGATCTACGTTCTTAACAAAATTAAACAAACAAAAATTATATCGTTCCCTATCCTACATAACTCTGTGAAACAAACCCAGCGCAAAGATATGTAAAACTTTACACTCATTTTTAAAAGAATATAACTTGAATATTTAATGCCAAATACTGTATTAAATTATGTATATATTTAATTATTGTATCAGTAAAATAACTTCTTTCAAAGAAGTTAAACAATGCTTAAATAAAAAAACAAAAAAGTAATGCGACAAAATTAAAAAATTGAATATATTTAAAAATTAAGATACATCGCTGCGATCTCCTTCAAAGTAACCTCCTCCTACGTCTATACACTTATTCCAGCAAGTTTTCCAGTTTTTGTAACAATTCTGGAACATTTCTTGTATGTTTTAACACCCCTTTTCGTAATTTTTCGAGCATATTACGGTAGAATACTTGATTTACGGTTTGTCCAGGTGGTACAAACTCTTTGCGAATCACCCCTTTGCTGTCGAAGAAGCTAATAACATGGTTTTCACTTTGGACTTGATCATTCTCGTCTTCTTTGGTCTTTGTGCTCAAGGGAACAGCAACTGTTGACTTTGTCGTTTAGCTTCGGGGTCATATTAAAAGAACCAACTTTCATCACCAGTAATAATTCGATCGAGAAGAATGGGATAACTTTCAACCTGCTCAAGACAATCTTGGCTTTTTGCTCATCTGAAAGATTCTTCGGTACGACCTTCGCGTACAGCTTTTTCATGTTAAAATCTACGGTTAAAATCTTTCTATTTGTTTCCCGGTTAATAGTCAACTTGTCAACCAACATTCCAATGGTTAGTCGCCGGTCTTGATAAACAAAGCGCATATGTGCTGCACATTCGCGTCGGTTCGCACTTGAATTGGCCTTCCCCTCCGCGCCTCGTCTTTGACGCTCTCACGGCCTTTTTTAAAATCGGCATACCACCGCAGCACTTGACTACGACTCAGGGCATCACTACCATACTTTAAGCACTTTTTAACAAGTTTCTGTTTCGGTTTCGCCGAGTTTCGCACAAAATTTTATCGTGCACCGTTGCTCTAAATTTCTCTGTTCCATTTTTGTGACATGCACTACTCACGCGTTGTTATAGAACACTAAACAACTGGTGAATAAATCATCGTATATGGGTCGTCAAGGTCTCAATCGAGAGAGTAGGGATCTACTATTACGGTGGCGGAGTTACAGGATAGCAGTGTTACCACAGGTCGAGAAATAAGATCGGTCGCATTACTTAATTGTCTGACTTCGTATGAATATTATATATTTATATATCACTTCATATTCTGTCTATTTTATATAAAAACAGTGTTATTCTTCTTATATACCTGATTAATTTAGTAAATATTTTCTGTGGTCTTACAATCTTTAGACAATAACCCAGATAACATTGAGTGCGCAGATTATCGATAGATTGCGCGCTTGCAAGCGGCTTGAAATCAGTGTTTCTGCTTGCCAGGTACCGTATAGTAAGCGCGTAGATTTCGCGCATAGTTGCGTCGGCGTAATAAGCGTGAAATCTGCGCGTATATTGTGCGTACATTGCCGATATATTACAGGCATGATCGTGCACGTGTAGGTAACGTTGCTAGGCTCAGTAAGTAAATTAAATTTATTTTTATTTTTTTTTGTGAAATAAATAAACCATTATATGTTATACAAGAGTTTTTATTTACAATTAAATTTAACATTTATACATATATTAAAATATTGCAATATATTACAATTTATTAGAAATTATTTCTAAATTTTTATTTGTAATATTTATTATTTACTATACCTTTTTGATTATGGCATCCTCAATACGGCATAATAAAGTAAAGTAAAACTATTTGAATTCATGTGAAGTATCTTCTTATGCATATGCATGAAGAGAAATTCCTTTTAGTTTGAACAACATAATTGCGATGATGAACTATAACATATATGATTATTAATTAGTTACGTAACTGATTATAATTATTCCAAATATGAAAAAATAAATCAACAGTGCTATAAATAAGAAAAATTTAATCATGTTAGTTATCTAGATGATATTCAAATTAAATAACTTCAAAATTTTAGCGAGCAACAATATTTAAATTTTGAAGAAATATTAAGAGAATCTCACTGTTGTGAGACGTTGGAAATAATATTTGAAATTTAGTTCATCAAAATCATCATATAAATATAATTGAAAAATTTCAATGGTATACAAAATATTTTGAACAGTTTGTATACAATTTATCCTCATTTCTTTTAAAATAAGATAAACTATAGATTCATACAAACCTGTTTCAGTACGTCCTTTTGTTTTGCATATCTTTTTTCCAATCCCCTAGGCCTCTGAAACAATCAAATTATATAAAACTTTGAAGAATTATATTTTATACAAAACAGATTTTATTTTGTTAGTTTTTGTTAGCTTGTATACAATTTATCCTCATTTCTTTTAAAATAAGATAAACTATAGATTCATACAAACCTGTTTCAGTCATCCTTTTGTTTTGCATATCTTTTTTCCAATCCCCTAGGCCTCTGAAACAATCAAATTATATAAAACTTTGAAGAATTATATTTCATACAAAACAGATTTTATTTACAATTAAATTTAAAATTTAGACATATATTAAAATATTACAATATATTAAAATTTATTAGAAATTATTTCTAAATTTTTATTTGTAATATTTATTATTTACTATACTTTTTTGATTATGGCATCCTCAATACGGCATAATAAAGTAAAGTAAAACTATTTGAATTCATGTGAAGTATATTCTTCTGCATATGAATGAAGAGAAATTCCTTTTAGTTTGAACAACATAATTGCGATGATGAACTATAACAGATATGATTATTAATTAGTTATGTAACTGATTATAATTATTCAAAATATAAAAAAATAAATCAACAAATAAATAATTACAAAAAATTTAATCATGTTAGTTACCTAAATAACACACAAATTAAATAATTTCAAAATTTTAGTGAGTTACAATATTAAACTTCTCAGAAAATTGTAATGCTAAATGAAAAATGTATATACTCTACTTTCAGTGGTTTTTTTTAAGAATTAAATTCAGTCCGATGTTATTTAATAATTAAAGAAACTTACCTTGTATAATTTAAAAATCAGAGAATTCTTAAATCTCAATATGTTGAAATTTCTCAATATAAATTTAAGTCTTTCTTTTTTTGTTGTTTGAACAATAAATTATATTTATTATAGGAAAAAACTTGTACATATACTTATGGGTACAACCAAAATTGAATTTAGATTTCAAAAAGTTCGTGGAATGTTTAAAATGTAACGGTAAAAAACGCGGACTTACTTGCGCAGTACCGAGGCGGGAAAATATAAAAATTCAAATATGCAAGAATATGTTACATATTAAATATATATTCGTGTACATATAGGTCGTAAAAACATTAATAATCAATAAATAAATATTATTCAAAACATTATAATAGATCATATTTTCATCAATTAAAAAAATTAAAAGTTTAATTGTCAAAATACTTTTATTTTACACATAAAATTAAACTAATGCAATTATATGTAATTAATTATACTAAGTTACATAAATAAATTAAAATATAATAGTTACATATGAATGAACATAATAAAATGTATGATATAAATCTTTATATTCATATAATCTGGTCCTAAAAACCCATTAATCTGGTTTGTCCTAATCATCAACAATAATAAGATATATTTTATATAAATCAATTAATTATTTCTCGAATAATCGTCAAAATAGAGAATAAGTCCATATATCTGATGGAATCTAAATAGAAAAGAAATGCAATATTATATAAAATATTTTAAAAATGGAAGAATTTCAAATGCATACTTTTTTTAACATTACATTATATTGTATCGATAATATTGTAATGTCACATAATATGTATATTTTTCATAGAATTTCTGAAGTTATGTCAAAACAAACTTGAAATACTGAAACATCCACATGGCACACGTATACTATATATTGATATATACAGCGTTCCAACAGCTGACTTATTCGCGAGGATTTATATATATATATATATATATATATATATATATATATATATACTTATAATCTAAAAATATTTTTAGTATATTAAAAATTTGATCTCGCACATAGCTGGCAATAAGTCCTTCATTCTTTTGCTCCAGATTTTGCGCAAACACGTACATTCATATTACCCGCAATCTTGCGCAGCAGAACAAATCTCACAATATACGCGCAGATTACGAATGAATACGCATCAGATGTCGTGCATGATCATGCCTGGCATACGCTGCTATCTTGGTAATATGCGTGGGAGTGTGGTAAAAGCCAACGGTCGGTAAAATCAGAAATATCAATGGAAAACTACGTTTTCAGTCAAAGGTATTGCTCCGTATAATACAAAAATCTTTTAATCCGCGCTAGTATTTTGAAATTCTAAATTAACAAAAAGGGTAGGAAAGAAAAAAATTTTATGAACTGTTATTGAAAAGTGTAAAAAATTAATAAAATTATAAATGTAACGGAAAAAATTCCATCAAATTTAAAGATTTCTATATCTTTTAGCATATGTGAGGCTATTACTGACAAATTCCTACTCATAGAAGTTAATATGGGTACATATTTTTACCAAATACTATAAGCATATTATACATTCATACTTGATCCCATTCGAATGGCATTATTTTCAATTCATTAATACAAACTTGAAGTTGTAATGAATAACATCGCATACAGCATTTAAAAGAAACAATTTTTCAGATTGAATTGAGTTCCAATATCACGAGCATTCCATCCACATTATTTAAGCTTCATCCACCTAAGGTACTTCATTCGGCTTCAAATCTACTAGATTTTAGAAACTACCACGTTTTCTCTTTATTATATGCAATAACAAATCATAAGAGAATAGTTATATTATAATATAAAAATTCAATAATTGGTCGATTTTATTTTTTTTATTTAATAAAATTTTTGAAACAGACATACAATTTTATTTTGTTATAAAAAAAACTAATTTCTCAGAATAAAAATAGATTACTACATTTGAGTTGTTTAACACAAGATTTACAACAATATGGCAAATAATTATAGAACAATATCACGTTTTCACTGTTTTTAAAATATTCTATTTAGGAATATTATGCAAAATGATTTATTTTTTTAAGTATCATTAAGTCATTATTTGTTAATTTTAGAATTTGATATTACTGTAATATTAATTATTATATATAGATTTATTATTCATATTTAAAACTAAGAAATAAACTTATGATAATTTTAAAAATATTTAGTAATAGCCGCTTAGATCTAGATTCTTGATTATCCTTTCTAAACGCATTTAAATCCATAACGCTGCCAGCGTTTTCTCTCTCACATTTTGAAGAATTTGACGATATGTATTCAATTTTCAAAAAGTTTGCTATTTTGAAAAAATTGTATTTTTCATATGTAGATTGTTTATATGCAAGCAGAATTTCTCAAAAGTACTTTACAAACAATGTCCATAAAATTTTTCGATGTAGAATGGTCCATTTGGCTTGCGTGAAATGTCTTGTAAATTGTAAATAAGCGCTTTATTGCCCGTAAAAGATATACGCGCACGAGGGCACGCATCATAATACTCTAGTTAGAGCTATAAAAATGTTAAAAACAGTCTTGAGAAGGTAAATACAGGTATTGATAAAGTATAATACGTCGTATTCCGAAAATTAAAAACAAATTAATTGGAAAATAAATACATAGATTTCTTATCGATATGTTTGTTATTTATACAGATTTAATTATTCATAAGCAAATAATGCCTATTAGCTATCTATTACTTCAAATTGAATGTTTATACTCTGTGAAATAATCTGACAGTGCGTATAATTCTAATGTAAATTTCACGATTCTCTAAATTGGATTCAGGATTCTCTATAAAAGGGTTTGTTATAACTATTTTCCTATTTGAAATGATCAAGATTAAACATTAGACGCAAAATTAAGTTTTGCTTTGCGAATATTCATAATGTTGAAAAAATCGAATTCAAAGTTTAATATTCCGAGTTTAAAAATACGTATTTGCTCAATCCAAGAAATTAAAATATGTTTTAATATAAGAGGATTCTAAGAAAATATGTTCAAATCATTTCTATTCTTCTGATAATCATTCTGATAATCATTAAACTCGACGACGATAAATACACGTGGAGTAGATAACATAAGAATATAATATATGAGCGGAAGTAGATGTGTTCAAATAGACTATTTAGGATCTTTTAACATTGAATGTTAGCGCATCAGGAGCCCAACAGAATTATAATTTAATCAATGCAAGCCAATAGAAGTGTATAAAAGAAACATACTAAATAAACAGACACAAAAGTTCGAGAGGCTGTTGGAGTCAGCTTTAACGTATTAAGAAAATAGAGAGCTCTATTTCACACATATTTTTTATAAATACGAAATTATTCTAAATAAAATTAATCGTACCATTCGTTTTGGTTTTAGAAAGTTTCACATAAATTTGTCAATCGGGAATGAGAAATGGGAAACGTTTTGAAAGTTTTATTTATAATTTTTCATTAGAAAATTTCAAATAGATATATTATCTTACACATGTTATTATTAAAAATAAAAAACCTACATCATCGTTATGGAAGAAGAAACAACCACCCGTCAAATTTAATGTTTGCAAAAGAATTTTATCTTTCTACAGCTCTGATTCCTTATGCATAAAATGCATATAAATAAATTATTGATCAGGTCTTGAGGAAATATATTTTACTTCTTGTACTTCACAAGACAATATTTTTAACATTTCCGGAAAACATAATTTCTAAAAATCCATTTCAACTTCTCAATTTCTCCCAGATGTTTTTTTTCCAATTCAATAAGTTTCCAAAACTTTTCTCTAAATAAAGTTTCTTTTATTTTCATCACAACTTCACGTGGTTAAATGTTATCTGGTTGAGCATTTTATAGGCGCATTTTTTATTTATATTAGATTAAAAAGAGAATCATCATGATCTTGATTTTTACGAATTTCTAAATATTTTACTGATGGATTTCTCTATAAATACTGCTATATATATATGCATATTAAATACGGCTTCAATAGAGAAAATTATACTTTCGAGTTCGAGCGGTAGAAAAAGATTCCCAAGTGTCTCGAGACTACGTTTACGTAGAGTATCATGTTCGGACTATAGAAAATGTCTGGTGACGACTGCTATAGAGAGTTTTGTTTTGAGGAATTAGAATACAATGTCCAGGAATCCCAGGCCGAATCTTACTGAGAGTGTGCGTGTTCGAATGATAGACTACGAATCTCTTCATACTGATATACCTGGACACTGCTTCCCAACAACTATACACGACACTCCCCGTAGAAGTCGTTCCAAATCACCTGGAAATCGCATTCTATCATCCGAACAGGAAACTTTCCGTAGAAGTTGTTCCGATATACCTGTATATCGTTTCCTATCAACTAAACACGATACTCCTGTAGAAATCGCCCCGTCATACCTGGACATCGTCTTCTACCGTCCGAACACGAAACTCCCCGTAGAAGTCGTTCCAAATCATCTGGAAATCGCATTCTATCATCCGAACAGGAAACTTTCCGTAGAAGTCGTTCCAAAACACCCGGAAATCGCATCCTATCCGAACACGAAACTCCCAGTAGAAGTTGACGATCAACTAAATACGTTAGTTCCAGTAGAAGTCTGCCCGAGAAAGCTAGCATCGCTTTCTAACGACTAAACACAATATTTCCCGTAGAAGTCGTTCGGAAAGACCTAGATATCGTATTTTACCGTCCCAACACGAATCTTCCCATAGAAGTTGATTGACTCATACCTGGACGTCGTTTTCTATCAACTAAATACAATATTTCCTATAGAAATCGTTCAGAGACACTGGACATCGCATTCTATCATCCGAACACACAACCGCGTCTAGAAATCGTCTTGAGGGAACGGGATATCGTAATCAACCGGCCATACACGCCAATACAATATTTCTTAGTAGAAACCGTATTTAAAATGTGTATATATAATATGTACAATATAATATACATACATATATATATATATATATATATATATATATATATATATATATATCGTATATTTCCGTTTTTTCAATTAAATACGGTCAATTTTTTTCGTAATGATAACTGAAATTTAAGCAAAATGTTAGTATCCGAATAGCATATTTTTTAAGCAGACGATGGATAATTGCTAATTTATGCAGAAGTGACGATATATTTTATATTTATATTCATAGTTTCGAGGTTGTTGGTAAAGAATCCTATTTTGACATCATTACTTTTGTTCAAACTAAAAAAAAACATAGTTTCTTGACACATTTCTGAAATTAATATTAATATTAATATAATTTATAAAAACAAAACTACATTTTGTCGTCACAAACTATATTTAGTATGATTTGGCATAAAGAACTATTTTATAAGAGAAGGAGAAAGAAAGACAGAGATAGAGAGAGAGAGAGAGAGATATTTTTCTATGTAAGAGAAAATCAAATTTATAAAAATTAAAGGATATCCATAAGGTGTGAGAGTAGTGTCAGATTAACCTGAAGAACAAAAAAGGTAACACCAACTAACACCACACCTTCTTTAGGATACGAATCCCAAAGTTGGATATGAACATTTGTCTGAGCTGGCCTGGTATTAATACTTTACGCGGACTACTTTGAAGTGATGTTCGTGATTCAAGACGCCACCTAGTGGCCGCTGGTGAAACTGGTTGTTAAAACCATTATCTTAATTTATTGATGAAAGTAAAATGATTTTCAATAAAAAATATAGCTTATATCCTTGCCTAGACAATGTAGAATCTATATGTCAAATTTCATAACAATCGGTTCAGTAGTTTTTTCGGTTATCGCGTACAAACAAAAACACGTTTTGTCTTTATAAATTAGTACGATATGATATGATATGATATGATATGATATGATGATATGATGATATTATATATATACATATATATATATATATATATATATATATATATATATATATATATAATTTTTCTAATAAGCATGGAATAGACTAGAAATTATCTTTCTTAATTTCGAGAGTTTTTGTTCTAGAGTTTTTTAAATTTATAGAATATATTTAGTTTGTTTGTGAAACGTATTATTATAAATGTATTATTATGTATTATTATGTGAAATGTAGTATTATGTAATATTATGCGTCACTAGTATACCGTTTTTTAGTTTTGTAAAAAATAAAAATATATATACTTTGAATTGGAACAATGTAAAAATTGGAAGGATGCTTATATAGATATTAATAAAACACCCGTTGCAATTAAAAATATTAAATTTTGATATTCTGTTTATTAGAAGGACAATATTTGGGAAAACTTTGGTGCATATAGAACAAAAATTGTTTAACAAAAAATATTTGTTCAAACTACTATAAAATTTACTAATTAAAAAATAACTAAGTTTTTTATTATTAAATGTAATCGTATTTATAGTTCAAGAAGTATTAGAATGCAAAGATTAATATAAAATACAATATTAAAAGCTCAAAAGAGAAACACAAATTTTATTTACGCTATTTAACGTAAAGTAATTAATTATTATTCTATTTTTTAATCATTTTTTTTAAAGCAAAAATTAGGAATTGAAAGTTTCCGATAAAAAGTTTTAGTTAATCTTGAAAGAAGCACATACAAGTTAAAGTGATCTGTTACGTTTCGCATGATAACCTGTCTATTTTAGATAATATAGAACGTTTCAGTTAATTGGTCATAGAAATTTTATAATCGAAAAATAGATAGAAACAATTAAAATTAAATGATAAAATAGTACGTAAAGTATTTATAAATATTTAAAACACGGCTAAGTAAAAGTACATATAAAATAAATCAAAATTTGAGTTATAATATATGTTTTTCTTAAATTTGTTTTCATATCAAAAGACATTTTTAAAAAAATATTCATTTGTTCTGTTTCTCTCGGCCGAAATAGAGTTTTACACGATTGAGAGGGTTTGATTTGATAAAATTGAAAAGGGAGCTATAAAGAATTTTTATAATAAAGCAGCTAAAATATAAAAAACCTCGTATCGAATATAAACATAATGACATTTCGTATTAAATACGTAAAAACATCTTCAAAATTTTCTTTCCATTTTAAAATTATATCTTGGATAAGAACTCTTAGTTTAAAGTAGCTCAAGTGTAAATCAAGTTGTAGTTCATCGTGAGATCGTCTGTAATTACATGTATTTATATAATTCGAGAATTAAAAAATGTAAATAAAAAATATCACGAATCAAATCGGTAGCAGTATTTAATAAAAATTTAATACATTACTGGAAACTCAACTTCATTAAATTAAACTCAACTTCATTAAATTTTTATACGCAATTCTTACATTGTTTTCATAATGTTATATCGATCAATTTATAAAATATATCTAAATTGCATTCACTCTTATTAAATTATAAATGCTCAAAAATAATAATTCCATCTCAAGATCAGCCTGTGCGAACACTTGTGAAATTTTTCATTTTTAAATTTCGATAAATACAAAAATTGGCCTCTAAATTTCTTACGTTCCTTCGAATTTAATAAATGAATTGAATTAACAAAATTAACTAGAACACAGTCTGCAGTAATTTGAACAGAATTGAACTAATATAGGAAAATTTAATCTCTTTCTCTTCCTGGATTTGAACTCAAAAGTTTTATCAGTGTTCATAAAAAATTTAATTAAATTAAAAATTTAATAATTATATAATTTAACTATGCAAAGAAGGCTAAAAAGTGCCGATAAAGTATTCACCGGTATAATCTCGTCATTAGCGTGTTTTCCCGAGCGCTGCTCTTTCATCTATTTTTGAGCTGTTGACAACCATAATACGGAAAAAAATGCTGTGAGCTTCGTTCTAAATAGAATTTTCCTTAAAGGGTCTTCAGATTTTTTTTCATAATTTTTGTCTAAAATTCTATTAGAATATATAACTTAAATCATTTTTCATATTTTCATTTTGTTTGGATGTTACACGTGTAGAATGGAGTAGACATTTTGAATTCGAAAGCGGTCGTCGCCGTCGAGCGATCCTCTCAATGACATTAGATAGCTACTAAACTTTATATTGTTTAAATATTTAGCTTGACTTCCGAATTGAGAAATAGACGCTTCTAAGCCATGAAATTAGAGATCCTATAACAAGATACGTTTGATTCTTGTTCATTTTTACATTTTTGTGAAATTATTTATGAAAGTTAAAGTTAGTGCTTAAGGAATAAAGTAGCCCCATTGTAAGAAAATAGATACATACAGAGATTAGAAAAGTCTTCGAGTTAGAGTTATTCATGAGACTCTAATAAAGATTAGCCACAATGCTCGCAATGAAGCGCTTCGGCATGCTTAAAGATAATCGGACTTAAAACGAAGTAGATTCTGTTCCTGTCCATATCTTTGAAGAGGAAGAGGAAGATTTATTGTTTGGTCTGGGCATTACCGAATGATCATGAGTAAAATTGTTTTCATACTGTGTACCCTTACAAATTTCAAATTGATTTTTCTCGAAACACATTTTTTTGAATCGGTGCCTAAGATGAATCAAAAGTTTTTAAACTGAGTAGATAAAAAATTTTCGCACTTGTTTTATATTTGTTGTTACATGAATAACGATTATGAAGGTATATGAAAAATATTTTTTTAGTTAAAATATCAACAAAATGACGAAAATGTATTGTGTAAAAATCCAAATTTAATATTTTTGTTTACATTCTTCTTCAAATAATAGCCACAAGTATTATCAAAAGCATAAATATATTCTCGTTGTTTTTTAATAGATGATTATAGTAGTTAGATTTCGTCTATTTTGACCTACTGACATACTCCAAAGGCCATGAATCAAATTTATATATATATATATATATATATATATATATATATATATATATATATATATAGTAATAATAAATAGCTTCGATACACTAAAGGATTTTGTTTATAGGCTAGATTCTAATGATAATGTCAAATTGTGTGCTTTTGTGCAAAATAATATTCATTTCGGCGGTACGTTGGTTTTCTTCTTGTGTTCAAATAATACTAATTAAAAAAACTTCTTGCCATAGTTAATGCATTGAACGATTAATGTTTAAATATTTTTTAATAATAAATTTATATTCTCATTTAAAAAATAGCAAGAAGTGTCTTACACAATTAATAGTTATTAACTTCAAAGTTTTATTTTTTATTTTAGCTCAATTGACAGATCACAATCATGATATTCTCATTTCATTGATAAAAAAATTTTAAAGCTCTTTCGATAATCATTTGAATATTAAAACATCGCATATTAATTTTAATTAATACCATATCGTAAAAAAATTCTTTAACAAAATTCTTTTAAAAATTCTTAAATTACGTCTAAAAAACGTCTAAAAACTATAAGATCGGCTTGAATATACAAGTGGCAGTCGAATTGATGCTCGAGTCGACGACACAGCGGTCTTCTGCACATATTTAACGAGTACCCTGCCGCGGATCTAAATGAACGATGGCGTGCGAGGTCCTAGCCGCATCGACTAGTACCCTTGAATTTCCCTCTTCTCTCGCCAATTCCTCTGAATACTCTGCTGTCTCGTTAAATCAGCCCTCCGATTGAGTGTTATTTCTGCTCTTTCTCTCCTTCTCTCTCTCTCTCTCTCTCTCTCTCTCTCTCTCTCTCTCTCTCTCTCTCTCTTCCTCTCTCTCTTTCTATCTCTCTGTCTCTATATTTCTGACTTGAAAGCACGTTCGCATGACGATTGACGAATACTATATGGCACGCACAGTAGCGAGGGAAGAGAAAAAATAAAATCATGAATAATCTGCAGTATTCCGTGCTATAGTCCGTGCTCTTCTTTTCATATCAGTGCTGATGAAGATTCTTTTGCCTGCGCCATTTTTATGGTTACTATATATAAACATAAACTAGGTATAAAGAAAAAGTGCACGGTGAATAAAATAACTATAGTATCGTGATTTTCTAGAAGTTGATTTATGGAATATTCTATGAGGGCCTTATCCAAGCCAGAGCTCAATTTAAAGAAGTCGTTCACAGTCTGGGTATAAACTTTTACGATGTTGTATTATGCGAGGGGTACTAATTTCGGCTTTTGAAAGGATGTAATTAATTTGTAGCCATTTCATCTTTTACTTGATAACGATCTGCAAAGAGGAGAGCAGCATACAAAGACTCTACTTCAGAGTCAGTGTCTTTGGAAATAGAGTCCTCTTCTTTTGTGATAAAGCCACCATAATCCTGCATAGAGTTGTAGTTCGGTTTCTTAAAGTCTGGTTTTGAGTCCTTCATAGGACAAAGGTTCGAATTCCTGACTTTCTCCCATGGTTGACAAGGGAAAAAGCTTCAGTAATTTCGGTTAGAGTAATAGAAGTACTGACGGCAGGAGGAGATTCTTCTTCAACAATAGAAGTTGAGGATGATAGCCCAAATATGCCTGTTAAAGAATAAAACTAATACATCCACATTATAGAGATCTCAACTAATATCTCTGCTAGACCCGTATTGTACAGCATGTTGACGATGAGCTAACCGACCTTGCTAAGAAGAGAAAAAAGGACTCTTACAGATTTGTGCTTTGGCATTCGTAGCTATGGATCGGAATGTTGTGATAGCTGAAAGCCCACGTTCAAAAGTTAATGTTCTTAGGAATATATAATGATCAAACTGTGCAGAAGTTATTGAGTGTACATTAATGAACATCTCAGCTACTTAGCGACGACAACTTGTATTCAAATATGTTTTTGTTTTTTAATATTATTTATATTTATTTACGCTCTAGTTACACTTCCAAATGGTGTCAATCAGCGACGAAGATCGACGATGTGTTCGTAATTGATGTTCTATATACAGATTCGTATTTTCCTAGCAAAATATTTTATATAATGTTTTGAAATAGATAAATATTTATTAGCACGAGCAAGCTAAGAATAGCATTGCACGTTGCTAATTTCACAATCATGTCAAATGCAATTATATTAACTTTCTTAATATACTCAAGATCCTCTAAAATATCTGATCCTCTAAAATAATCATAATAAGACGGTAGGTGCGCAGTTTGAAACAATCACAGTTTGCTTAAAAGTTGTTCAAATATTTGAAACATTATACATATATACATTGGAATATAATCATATTGACAAATTTCTCTAGTAAAACTAACTAAATTGCCTTCATAGGCTATTTTACTTAAAAATGGCTTTTATCTGTTTGTACGAGCGAGCATGCATGCTCAATAAAAGGTATGTCCTTGTACCTCTGGTTCTTGCTCTGTATATGTAAACATTATTGGAAATTAAAAATTATAAAAATTATTTATCAAGAATTATTTTAAGATAAAGAAACATAGTCACGTACTAATATGCAAAATATTTAGAAACATAAAATGAAAGCCTATTGAGATTAAAATTTGAGAATTAAAAGGAGTTTATCAGTTGTTGTGTCATATGTAGTTGATACATGTATCAAGGCTAAGAAATTTGTTATGTTTGAAAATAAATTTAAGTATTCAATATTTTTATTATGTTGATTATTATTATGTTGACCCCTTGCTCAACTAGGTCAGGGTCTCAACTTGCAACTATCATACTTGATAAAGTCACTCGATTATGGTTAACATCTTATGTAACTGTTGAATTTAAAATCATTGTTAAAATAAGCAATAAATCCTAGTAATGAAATAAATAAATGTACGTAATAATAACAAATTAATATAAAGCTTAATGTACGGCTTTAAACAAGAATATGTAATAAGTATTAAATCGCATTTTTATTAATTTTTTTTAGAATTTTTACGCTTTTATTATTGAATAATAGTTTTTTTGCGGTTCAATTATCTTCAAAATAATCCAAAATCTGAAAAAGTACGAAGTGTAAACAAAGATGTAAAAGTTATAGTTGAAGACATAATACAAAAAATATCAGATTTAATAATTCTTAATCTCTTCAACTCATGAGAAAAAAATATGAATGCAGATATTCTATTAAAACTTTTTTCACTGAACAAAACTCAGTATAATTCAATAGTACAGCTTATACATACAAACGATAAGCACGTGGTCACGTATTTTCTTTGCACATGCTCTTCATTAGAGTCGTCCAAATAGTTGCTTTGCACATACGCTCGAACAGGCTAGTCTCGCGTTTGTGGTTAAAACACATATAATTTTGAAAATAATTCTTTAGCGGATTCAGGTTCAGGGATACAATGAAATCCCATAGCACTAATTTTTCGATGATATGAAGAGAAACATTGAGGCTTCTTTTGCACTCTTAATTGTTATTTTAATATTTTCTGTTCTTTATATTTAGCTAATTCAGTAATTTTTACTTTATTCAGAACAAATTACAATTTTACCAATGTTCACAAAGCTTTTGTACATGCTTTGTCGTCATATTTGTTCGCTCTATTCGCATCTGATAGGAGCGTATATCATACTGAACTTGACATATACTAAACGAACCAATATCTTTACCACCTGAGCCAACGCTTGTCCCATGTAAATAAACGGATGTAATGTAAAAAAATCTTCCAACTGAAAGGCTTAGAACCATACTTATCAAATATTTATGCGTATCTAACATATAAAATATTCTTTACAATTAACTTGTATGTGCTATTTCCGTTTAATGCTGCATCAGTTCCAGTTATTTGATAAAAATTATGAATATGTTTATGAAAACTATCATATTCATAATCTTAACAATCTATTATAATTTAGTTATATTTTTAAAAATATTTCGTTTTCTCTAAATATTACATAGGAAATGCTTGGCATGAAATTACTTTATTGATTTATACATATATATAATTTTGATCTGTTGGGAAATGAATGGGCATTAAAATCAAAACATTTTAATTTAATAAATTGCTTTAGCAACTTAAATGCCTTTTGTCAAATTATATAAGGATAATATTCAATCTGCACTTAAAGAATTCAACGCATGTATTCAATAATTATTCCCATTTCGCTCACTTATGTTGACCTCAAGATGAATACATTTAATATATTATTTTTCATAAAGTTATTCTCCTATAAAAATAAATTTCCATTTTTTTGCTTGCATTTACATTATATCCTTTACCATTTTCTCTTGTTGCTACAATTTGATTATTTACATTTATATGTCTAATAATGTATTGATTATATTCTTCTATATCATTTGGAAGCCACTAAGCCACGTAGGACAACAAATCTTTCCTTATACATAACTCTTGATCCAAATCAAATCCTTACAATGTCGCTTATTTTTTAATCTCATTGGATTCCTGGTTAATCAATAAGCAGGATATATAGGCCAGTCCCCAGAGATGAAAATGCTTCTAGTAAGATTCTTGCATTTTTGTATAGAATACATCAAGACTAATGGCTGTATATAAAATATAAGTCCAGATTCCCATTTGCAATTAATGTATAACACATCTTAAGTGTTTTATTTATTTGTATTCTACTAGAGCAAAAACTCAAAACGCTAACTTAACAGTAATAATATTAGAAAAGTTGTACCGAATTCATATACGAAGAGAATAAGCCTTATAAGGTATTATGAGATAAATAGTTTTCGAGAAAAATTACTGCCAAAATTGAAATATTTTTCAAAATTAGATATTCTTGCAAAATTCGTGATTATATAATTATTACTATGCAAATGTATAAGATGTAATTTAATGTAGAGAGAAACAATAACGTTAAATGTTCGTGCGACAAGTTGATAGGTCCATAGTTGCCTTTGAAATTGTAACCCGAAAATTGTTCATGTTCAAAACTATTCATAGGACACAACGGACGAGTACATACATTAAGTACCAGTTTTTATCTATTGTTTCCCGCTAAATTAAAATTATAACTTCAAAATTGATGAAGTTCTGAATTTTGTGACAAAATGCAATTATGAAAAAATTTTGAACTTTGACAGCAGATTACTTTAAAACTATTTTGCTCATAATATCGTAAAGGCATATTAATTCACGTGTTTTTTTCATTGACACTATTCAGCTAGCGTTCTTAGTATTTCGACTAGAAGCACACAAAAAAAATAAAAAAAGTAAAAGGTATTTTTTATTAATTGTAAATAGAACGCTGAACTTATATTTTACATACAACCATTGGTTTTAGTGTCTTCTATACGAAAAATAGTAGTTTTGTGTTGTAAGCAATTTTGGTCTTAAGAAGCGTCTGGAGACCGGTCTAATATTTAAGAGTTATTGAATGTCTCGGGCGCCTTTCATATTAGACCTCATATTATAACTTGACACTGTTCATGTTTCTTTAATTTATATTTATTAAAATATTTGTCATAATGAATTTATACAACTAGAATCGTATATCTAATTCTTACAGCATTATCATACTGATTACCGTATTACGATTAAAAATCTTTTACTTTTTTTGAGATGTTAGACATCCCTCTGTTAGCAACAGTTTAAACTAATCTACCATAGTAAGTAAATAATCTGATATAGGTGGTCTTTTAAGTGAAGGATATTCATATTCTGATTATAGAAGTTTCATTCCTACTTATTTAATTTTTTTTGTCAGATTTCAGTAGCTCTTAACATTTTTTATAGACACCTCGTTCCGTGTATCACACATCAATCATAGTTTGATAAGTGCTCAAATAAAATAATCATTAGATTTATCTATTGATCAGGAAATAAATTAAATAAATAACTTGCTTTTCGTCGTAAATATAACAAAATTTTAGTCACGGCACCTTTCCAATTTTCTTTACTTCAAGTATAAATTTTAGACGATTCGTACTCCGGTTGCTTAAGTTATTCACCTCATCAAGCATTATTACAAGTGTACATTTACCGCTTTATCTGAAATAAATACTATATGAATAGTATGTAAAAATTGTAAGTCTTGGTCTAGGTATATATTTTTTTTCTGTCCGTATACTTCTTACATATAGATATCGTATTTATAACAATATAATTAAATTGGTTTGCTTTGAACTGACGAAAACCACTGTATATAATGTATAAACTTGCAAATTGAAAGATTCATTTCAATATAATGACGCTTAAAAAAGGGAATCTCAGATGACATATACAATTTTGAGACTCAAGTTGATACTTCATAAGCAATTTCATGTCAACGGTTCTTAATTCACAATATGCAATAATATAGATACCTTTTAAATCTCTATATTCATATATAGTTCTATGTCGAAATTATGATTTATTTTTGAGTATAATAATAATATATCATAATAATACATAATATATAATAATAATACATCCAGAATTATAATAATTATGCAGTATGAAAAGAATTGAAACCATTCAATAAAACGAATAATAACGAATGCAATTCATAAATGGACCAACTATTATTAAATCATATATAAGTAAGAGAAAAATACCATGTAATTGTGAATCAAAATTAGGCATGTTACATAATTTATATCAAATACAACAGATAAAACAAAAGTTAAGAACGATTAACTAAAACTCACTTTGAACTGGATGAAACTTAATTAATGTAACTAATATTCTAAGAGAGATTAGATAATTTATAAGTAGTAGTTTTAATAATTATGTTTCATCAAGTGTACAATGATTTCCCAATTGGTTAGATAACAGATTTAGATTAAGATGTTACATAATTATTGCTGAATTTGATTTTAATTATATAACTTTAAAAAATCTATATATTGGCGAGGTATTTCTTGAGTTCAAGAAGACAAGTGGTAGAAAAAATAGATCTTAGAGAGAATTCGGAGGTAGGATTATGCTGCGATAAATAAATTTTATGTTAAATAAATTTGGACACGTGTACTCGTTTAATTTTAGCACTTTGGTATAATAAATTCTAAAAAGTTTTGATTTATTCAACATCTATGTAACTTATTTTCAATAAATAATAATTTTTTATCAACATCTAGGAATACAACACGTGGTTATATTTAAAAACATAAATAAAGAATATTATTTATATTAATACCTGATATGTTCATTGCTGCATCCACAACTACAGTTCGTACTAAATATAATAATAATTATTGGTAGGAAGATATTGATACTTGAATTTTTAAATGAAATGAATTTGAATGTGTACTTCTAAGATCTCTTTAAGAAAATAATTTTAAATTTGTTGAAGGACATTATCATGAACCATCTTATTTTATTGGTCTATTTTAGTTCAGTAATTGATTTATTGGCAAGAAAAGGTAAGTAAATTAATTTTTACATTATACTTAAGTACATGAATTGATGCAGATCCATTACTATAAATCAATTAAAATTTAAAACTTTGATTCTAGTTTTACACGATATTTCTTTTAATCAAATGCTTAAAAATGGTATATTTGAGAAGTTAAGAAAATACCTACTCGCAAATAAAAAGATTATATCCTGAAAAGAATATATTCCTTGGAAATAAGAAAAAGAAGAACGCGCAACAGAAACTCCATCTCTCTTTGCACAGATTGATTTTCGGGTATGATCCAGTCACATTAAAATACGCGTTAAAATACGCGGAAAATAGGAGAGTCAACTTTTACAAAGAGAGGTGGAGTCTTTACAGCACTTTGAATTTTTCTTATTTCCTACTAAAAAATCAGTATTCACATGTACGTCGATACGTTCAATTCCTCTAAATTTTATTTTATTTTTGTACGTATAAATAATGTAAGATATAAAATAATCTTATATTGATGCAGCAAACATTCTGATCGTAAATAAATCGCAAAATGTTTAAATATCTTCTTCTGTAATAGTAACAAGATATTTTAATTGGAAGCTAACGTAGTCTTTTGAATTAAAATGGTTAAATCTGTTGGAATTATCGGGACTTGCATCGCAGCAGTCACTTCTGCAACTGGATCATTTGGCATAGGCGCTTGAATAATTATTTTCTCATTTTTCTTAAATTCTCGTGCCCTTATGTTACATAAGTACATAATTACAACACTTGAGGATTAAGATTTCAGAGCAAAATAATAGAAATTTATTTTAATACACAGGTGATATAATGAAAATTCTGCAGGATATGAATTTTAAATTACTGTTAGAAAATGAGTTCGAAAATTTTTTTAATGATTATAATCAGTCGATGTATATTCCATAGCTGTTCCTTAAATTTTTTCTCAAATAATATTCTGAATTTCAAAAACAAAAATGTGTCAAGGTGAAACGATCTCACAATCTGTCACAAAGCGATGTATATAATTTTTATATTAGTAAATAAGTCATCTACAGTACTCTAAATAGTGATTATTCAAAAAAGTTTTGCTTTCGATTAGATAGTACATGTAATGAAAAGTCGTCATTTTCTTCCACTAGATGAATTCTCACAGTTTTTATTAATTCGAGTACCTAACAATTTTCTGTATAAACGCAATGATTCAAAATGTGTCTTCATAATATATACCTTCTTGTTAATTTAAAAATATATTTTGCGTCAACAATTTTATTTCAACCAGTTCGATTAGCTTGTTTGTCATAACGTAATAGTAAGTTGATTTATAGATTGTACAACAAATAATAGATATTTTCTGGACAGTTAAATAAATGTACTCATATGTATCATTTCATCATTTTATTTATAAAAGTATTTATATAAACAAGAAAATCCAAATCAGCCAACTAGCTAAGTTAACAATATTAATCAATAGCTTAGAAAGCATGGTTTTTTACACTAAATTTTCAAAAAGTTTCATTTAGTATCTTATGATTTATAAAACAATAAATCCTGTAATTATTTTTTTATAGTCGAAGCTATAACAGCGGAGCAAATCGTTGGTGGCATCGAGGCACGACAAGGTAAATTAAAATATCAAGTGTCCGTCCAAGCAAATGGATTACCTATATGTGGAGGTGGCATTATTAGCGATTATCTTATCGTTACAGTAGCTCATTGTGTGATAAATCAACGCGAGGCTATTTTTTATGAGCAACATTTAACAGTTGTTGCAACAATAAATGCATTAAATAAAAATCAAACCATATCTAGTGCTGTAGTTGACAAAGTATATCTCCCGAAAACCTTTAATACATATATTTTTCGGGATAAATCTATCTTTCAAGCAGACGAGGACTTCGCTATACTTAAGGTGATTCACTAAATATAATCAAGGTTACTAAATTGAATTAATATTATTCAAATTCTTAAAATGTAATACATGCATTTATTATGCAAGTATTTTCAAACAAGATTTTAACCACTTAAATATGTTTAAGAAATTCTGCTTCTTGCTTTTATTCAATACAAAAATAATTTGATTTTAATGAATATTCCAAGTTGTTAGTCTTCACTTTGAATCTTATAAAATATTAAAAAACGCCTTGATGATTGTACTTAGAAGGCCTATGGATCGGAAAATTGAAGAATGGTATGGATCAGTACGGAATTTTTGAAAAACAACTATCATTTTTTTTTCCAAATTCAGAGGAAGTATTTAAACTTGAAGCAAACATTGAATATATCGGTCAAAGTACTTACTATGGTGCGTGCGGTTTTCCGTAAAAGTTCGTTTCATATTTCGTCCTGTCCAGATACCTTATAGTTTTTGGTATCTTTAATGTACTTTACTATGCTATATATTTAAATGGTTGAAGGGGTTTCAACTTGCACTGATTTGAAGAGATCGCACATTAAAGTATCTGTTTTGAGGGTAAAGATGTTATACCTTAGAATGTTATGGGGCGTGAAGATTTTTTTTAGTTTTCGACGAATTGGTTGGCTTTTTCTTCAAATAAGAAGGATTTTATCTCCTTCTTACCGTCTTTGAGCAAAGGGACATTGGTACTTTTTCTAGTTAGCACTCTTATCATTCTCCACAGGGAGTTCTTGATAATATAAGACATTTTTCTTTTTAGTTGCTTTATTTTGTTTTGCGTCATTACATTTGGTTTTTTATGGTTACTGATTTCATTTTTAAAAATTGGGATAGATACATTTATTGTTTCATTTATTGTTATTTTTCATATTTTTATGCAACTATCGGTTGTTTGAATCTGGACTTGCTTTGTGACAGGTGCATATTAAAGAGTAACCAATTGAATTTAGCGTAATTGTATTAGGCCTTCGGGAGGCTGTGACTGAAGATTATGTTTAGGATAAAAATTACGAATTATCTAAGTCATGATCATGCACTATGTAAAAGTTGGTTTGAAAAATAAAATTCATTGTTATTGTAAAGATTATTAACTTTAAAGTCTAAAAATTCTACAATAGTAAGAGTTTTAGACAATCTACAAAAGTAAGAGTTTTTAATTTTATCGATGGTGAGGTATAAACAGAGAATATCAACATTTCTATTTGTGTTATTATAGTTTTCATTTCTGTTGTTTCAATGTTGTCAGTTAGTAGAGGGATTTAATAGAAGTTAGTGTTTGTTTTGCGAGAATGACAGTGCTGCGTTTCTCGTCTCGTTGGTTCCCCTATTTCTGACTGTAATAACGTTCCGTATTTTAAATTTGTGTGGAGACTTTAAGAGAGTTCTGTTTAGGAAGCATATGTCAATTTTATTATGGAAAAGAAAATCCTCAACTTCATGTTTACGTTCAAGATTACCGTTCTATTTTTAGAAAACAGGGTTAGTAGTTTGGTTCTGATAACCGTCATCACTTGGATTGCTTGAGAGTGTGTCATTTTTCCTGATAGCATGTTTAAGAAGAGTTTATGGACTTCATTAAGAAATTTTATTATTTTTAGCGGTTTCTGCTTGAAAAAATTAATACGTACTTGCGAAGCATATATGTGTAATAGTATACAAATTTTATTGCATAATACAACAAAATCAAAGAAATTTGTTCATAAAAAATAATAACAAGTCGACCAATAATAATGTAATACGAAACTTTGCATATCAACTGACTTATTTTTATAAAAAATTCTGGTATTTGTTACAGAACGAAAAAAAACTACTAAAATTTTTGCAATTTAGAGACTGAGCTAATAGTAACCGTTATCGATAAAAAATTCACGCGAAGTATTAACATTCACCGAGATTATAGAAACATTTCTGTAAAAGATATTAATGATCGCGGCAGAATGATTGTATGCTAAGAAAAGATATAATCAGTGTCAGCATATTTAGTGCAACATATTACTAAATTTTGTAGCATTTTGATTCATTTCTTGAGTAAAGTTTAGTCAAAAATTATTATAGAATAAGAAAATAGGCGATTTCTGGCGACAAGCAATACAAGAGAAACCGAAAATACAGATTTATTATTTCAAGCAGATTTTTTCAAATTACCATGCACCGATGCATAATTAGGATAGCAATGTAAACTTCAAAATCTAAATAACTGACATACAAAATATAGAATTTTTGATATTTGTCATCTGCAAAAATTTAACATAATAATAAAAAGTTATTTTCACATTAATAGGCTGAATATAAATAAGATATGTATGTATTAGGTGTACAACTTTGCTCCCGCGGTTTTGCAATAGATGGCTGTAGCGGTAAGTGGTAGGTGAAATAAATAGATCGTAGATATCATACAATAAGTTTAGGTAAACATAACGTTTGTAAACATAACGTCCTCGAAATATTAGTCGATTTGTATATGCATCATAAAGTTATTCTCGAATAAACATGTCAGCTTACGAGCCCATTTTTCGTCATTTGCGGGAGGTTTTAATTTTCTGCTTTAATATGAAGAAATCTGCGACTGAAACTTATCGAATGCTCTCAAATACCTATGGTGAGGCCGCTATTAATGAAAGAACGTGCCGAGAGCGGTTTCAACGCTTCAAGAATGGCGATTTTCACGCGGAAGACGAACATAGCTGTGGAAGAGAGAAGGTTCTTGAAGATGCAGAATGGGAGGCATTGCTTGATCAAAACTCGTGTCAAACGCAACAAGAATTGGCAGGATCATTGGAAGTGACGCAACAAGCCATTTCAAAACGCCTGAAAGTCATGGGAATGATTCAGAAACAAGGGAATTGAATGCCGTACGAGTTGAAGCCCAGAGATGTTGAACGACATTTGTTCGTTTGTAAGCAGTTGCTTGCAAGACAAAGACGGAAGGAATTTTTCCTTCGCATTCTAACTGGAGACGAAAAATGGATTCATTACGATAATCCAAGCGCACAAAATCATAGGGATATCCCGGCCATGCTTCCACGTCGACGGCCAAACCGAATATTTACGATTTCAAGATCATGCTCAGTATTTGTTGGGACCATATGGGCATAGTGTATTATGAGTTGTTAAAACGGACTGAAACAATCACAGGCGATCGTTATCGAACGTAATTAATGCGTTTGAAAGACAAACGGCCGCAATATATATATATATATATATATATATATATATATATATATATATATATGGGGAATTATTTTTGCTCGTTAAATTAATAGAAAAAAATTATGTTTCTTTGAAATTTTTACGGCTTGAAAAACTAAAAAAATTATATCGCTAAGAATATGAAATTACATGTTTAGGTTTTGAAGAAAATTCATCATCGACAAGCGTTTTATTATATATAAAACATAAATGGAAAAGAATTTTAAAAAGACAAACCTAATACGGTAAACAATTATAATTAATCATATTTATGTAGATGATTTTTTAAGGAGTTAATTGAAGACTTATTCTACAACTTATGTTATAAATTAACAATTGCTACTATTGAGGAGGTTAGAGAGATGAACAGTAAACTACAATTTCAAAATAATGGCAAGTTTATTTGGATAATTCAAGCGTGAATTAAACTACTCTGACTTGATACAGCGCCATTTCAATGGTTATTATTACATAAATTGTTTAAAACAAAAATAAAAATATTTATATAAAAGCATCGGAATTTAATCATACCTTTATTATTGCACTAGAGAAATTAATAAGTTCATAACAAGATAAATTTGAAAATATGTTCAAAATTACTGTAATTGGTTTTTATTATTTGATTTTATTATTAGATATTTATTTATATATTATATATTATGTAAATATGTTGAATTTATGTAATTAAAACAAAAAAACAAAGAAATGCATAAAATATGATTTATTTATAATTTTTTATAATTTATAATTTCTTACGGCTAATATAATGATCAGTTTCTTATAACTTTACTATATTATCCAAAAATGAAAAGCAAGTAACTGGTGTATAGTCGACTAAGATATAATTGAATTAGACAAAAAGACTTTATATGTTACTTTTTTAAAATAAATATATATTTAAATAATAATTATTCTAAATACGAGTTTCAAAACTAATATAAACAGTTTAATATACAAAGTCTTTTTGTCTTACTTCAATTATTTATAACAATTTATAATAATATAAGATTTTCTTGTTTTAAGCTTCATAACCATATGATAAATATCTATACAAATTAAATATTATTTATAGAATTTAACTGAAGAAATATTATTAAAATATTACTGTATCATGATAGGCATAGCATTTGAAACAAGCATTGCTTTTACTTATCGGTATAATTAGGTATTTTTCTTTTTTGTATGTATATAAATATTTAAATGATAATTAAAAAAAATAAAAGAAATAATTTTTACAGCTAAGGAGCGGTTTAGGATTAGCTACCAATTCGCTGTTAAAAAAATTAAGAACATCTCCAAAATTTTCCCTTCATTTTCGTAACTCTTTTGTGATAGCTGGTCATGGTGCGTATGAAATAGTGCAGAATAACTCACGTCTAGTGGAAAAATATGACGGTATATTACGATATGCTGATGTAAACATTATATCCAATGCCGAATGTAGTATATTGTATAATACAACAATTCATAGCTCTCATTTATGCGCAAAAGTGATACAACCATCCAATCAGCCTCGAGGAACGTGCAGGGTAATTAATCACAAAATATAATAAATTTATTTTTTGTTATTAAAACGTAAAGTATGAATTCAAATAATGATTTTAGGGAGACAGCGGTAGTCCACTAGTTAAGAACAACAAAATACTTATTGGAGTCCATTCGCTTTGTCCATTAGCATGTACTGAATCTATACTTCCAGGAGTATACATA
This sequence comes from Sycobia sp. Sy_11, assembly GCA_018907035.1. Lineage (NCBI taxonomy): Eukaryota > Metazoa > Arthropoda > Insecta > Hymenoptera > Epichrysomallidae > Sycobia > Sycobia sp. Sy_11. Next base: position 2,642,946 of record JACCIC010000032.1, on the reverse strand, counting down.
AATATTTCATATCATTCAGAACTCATTAATAATGCCATGAAAGGTAGAATTACCTCTAATATGCGAGTTTTCTCACAGATAAGAATTTCATCATCGAAATCCATATTTCTAGAAGGTTAAACTTTATGTGCATTAATAGTAATATGTAAACACCAATAATATTTTTAATTATTACTTTATGTCATAACGTAACATAATATTGAAGACCTCATAGCTCTTCTTGTTAGATAACTCATTATTAGAAATGTAAAAAAAATTTAATTTAAAAAAACGAAATCTTCAAATAAATCGCATAATTAGTTCCAAAAATTATGTAGTATTGTTTCTAAATATTTTATATTATTATTTATATATTATATTTAAGATTACCCAAACCTTTTTATAGGGTTGAGTAAGCTCAACAATAGTACATTATTGCTCGCTTCGCTCGAGCGGCAAACATACCCTCGTCGGAAAACGCCTATTTTGCTCCCTTGTGGCACATACTATTTTCCCATACGAGGGCGCTTTTTCTTTCTCAAATAAATGCATACAAAATTGAACGGCAAACTCGCAGAATTAAACAATGTCAAATTCCCCCATGTGTTAGTCATGCATAAATAGAGCGAGCAGGTATAATATCTAAAGGCTCAAATGATATTCGCTCCAAAATAAGTTGCCCTAACATAAAATGTAATTCGTTGAATTTGAAAAAAAATATAATATTATATTATAGAAAAAAATATAATATAATATAAAGTATATTAAGAACAGATGTAGGATGGGGAGGTGGGGGTGCGGGGGTGAAACCCCCGCCGGAGATTGGGGGATGGAGCCCCCTTTTCTACAAATAAATAAGACTAATCAATTGAAGATTATAAGTTTTTCACAATCTACTCTTAAATTAAAATTTAAAAAAATTTAATAGCATAATAAATAGGATTCTAAATTAAAACTAATTAAAAAAAAGATGTAGATAATTTTGAATACTTAAAAAATATTGTAATAATTTTTATAATAAATTTCAGATAGAATATAAATCTTATTTTCTTTTAAAATCTTGAATACCTAACTCAAAGTGCAAAAAAAAGGTCGAGACCGCGGTCGACTGGCGCATATACTCGTAAGTCTAAACATCGTAAATCCCAGATGTTACGCAGGCACGGAAAACTGAGAATCCTACCGGACTACACGGTTTCGTTCATTCATATATATATATATATATATATATATATATATATATATATATATATATATATATATATATAAACATTGTAATATACAAAATCATTTGTAAGTACAAGTATCTTGAAATCTACTGATCGTATAATTGTGATATCAAAGGTTTTCAAAAGTGTCATTATAGTTTATCTGCAGTGTAGTAGGCAGACTTCAGGTGAATAATTAAAGCATGAGGTAGCTTGGGTGTTCTGCAGACAATTATATGGTACGTTCAGCGAGATATCTCGTGTTTGTATACTTTATTATATCTTATTACAACTCAACTTGATTTTCTATTAATTTTTTAATATAAATTTACTTGATTATTGAATAAAACATGTATAATATTTCTAATTTGTTTTCATCTTTCATTTAGATATGTTTAGTGATGATGGATCCAGCAGACTAAGCTATGAAAACATCATGTATCAGTAAATATAGCCATTTTTACCTGAAAGACTTTTTCTATTTATTATTCGAAGTTATACTTTATCTATCAGAAGCATCCGTATAGTTACATAAACATAATATTGCACAGTGGTTATGAACAATTATACATACAAAAGTTTTCAAAACTTTTCAAACCAACTTCACCAGCAAATAAGAATGGCATAAAAATGCCCATAGATATACCACAAATGTGCATGACGAATGTGATTTCATCTTAAAATCATTCCAGCAAATGAATTTCGCATTCAGACAATAGTAATCTGTTTATAATAATAAAATTAAAAAAAATATTCGTTGTCAAGAATCAATAAAGGTAAAAAATTCAGACATACATGTTAATGTCTGGATATATCGGACTCGGAAGCGGCCACGTTGACATACATGTCTCTACCGAGTAAAAAAGCATTATATCAGCAAGTAACATCCGCTGTAGCTATCATTTAATCCATTATTTGGCGGATGATGGATTATGCCTTTACAGGCCAATTAATTTCCTACACGATTACTCCGTATCCTTGTTTCTAATATCATTTTCAGTTCTGATGGTATTCAATTTCGTGACAATGAGGTTGGCTTAAATTCTCCGACTCTCACACATCCCATTCCTCATATAATGCCAACAGACATCTACCTAAATCCTCTGCAATCAGCGGCCCTCTTCACGAGGCTTATAATAGCTCCCGTTCTTCATGAAACCTTCAACGAAGCAGTATTCCACGTTTTGGTTTTACCATCGCGTATCAGGTACTCTACGTTAGTATATACATGGATTCAATGTAATTAATTATTCAGTGAGTACCTCTGGAAGGCGAAACTTGAGGAGTCCGTGTAGCCGGTTTATTCATTGAATCATGTTACGGATTTTACCGTGAGTTCACCTGCCCTTATACACTGCGTCCCATCTCTGTTACCACTCGATTACGATTGTGTTGAACTATTTTATATTATATTATAAATGAAGCTTTTATTTTTTGGAACTTTTTTATTTATACAATAGTTTATATCTCTATCTATAACAAATACATGGGGAATACCCTAATGATTACTGAAACTAAGAATTGATACCCTGCATTCTGCAAATATTCGAAATCTATAAATTATTGAGTTCACTATCGATAAAAGAAGAGTATAATTTCTTTGTTGGGCCCTCCTATATTAGGCATAAATCCAGAAAATCAAACCTACGTTTAAAACATGTTTTTTGAATGACAAATGGGCGTCTAACGTGAGGCCTACGATGGCTCGATCGCTAGAGCGAAGGACTAGTAACTTGGTGAGCCGAGTTCAATCCCGGTCTCGGCCGATTGATACAGGCACCGCTGTAATAATTTACGTGTGCTTTGTTTACAAACACATCGTAGACCTCCGTCACTGATTAGCACCGATATGTGGAAGAATAAATAGAGCGACGTTAAATAACATAAAAAAAAAAAAAAAAAAACGTGATGGAAAGATACTTTATGTTTCTCAACAACCGTACCCTAGCGTCTTTTACTACGAAAGTATCATATATCCTCCTTTTTGTTCGAGTGATAAACATAGATTCCGGCTTTTTTACTGTTAATTTTATATCCGTCTTTCTTAACGAGCTGCCTACTTGGCTACGAGAACTAGAGCAATATCCTCAGCATACGTTATCATTGTTATCAGGTTCGAAAGTCGTCGTATAGTATATTTCAAAACAGCGGTCCTATAACCGAATCTTGTGGCATGTCTCTAGTGATGTAAGAGTGTCTGCTATTATTGATGTCATAAAACAGATTCTAGTTAGGTACCTAGCGGAAAGAATCCTTCCAATATTTAATAAGATACAAATTGCTTCTAGAGGTTGAATAATATCCATTCATCCGGGTGTGTCATGGTTCTAAAGCGTATCCAGGGTCTAAATTATATTTAGGGTCGTCTTTATATAGAAGTCCATTATCCATTAAACATGTGATTAGAGCACCACTTATTTAGCCCCCCCCTCCTGTCCGGTAAAGAAATAATTAATTTAGAAAAAATGCTGTTTTTGCATAAACATAAAATCAATATTGTTACTTATCTAATCATTCTTATTATTATTTGAATTCTTATTATTCAGCAACAAAAAACCAATTGGCCTTCAAAGGAAAAAATATCTTCTACAAGTATAAATAACATGAATAATATTTTGGAAACATAATGTTTTATTTTATCTTTTACAAACAGTGCTACCAATCATGGGACTGGAAAATAAAAAGATTGTCTTCTGGCGATATATATATATATATATAGGGCCCTCTGAATTATAAGCCTTAAAATATTCCATATGTATAGCGTAATAACATTACATATGCGCTTGGTACATCGTTTGCCTTATAATGCATCGTCTGCGGTACACAATCTCGTGCGAAAAAAATGCATTTTTGCATTTTTCAAGTATCTTATTACACAAATGATTTTTGTTATTAAATTTCAATTTAAAAATCATTACTTTTATAATGATTTTAAGTAATTCATTTATTAATAAAATATAAATTTAATTATATGTTATATTGAAATAAATTTTCAATTTAAAATTCGTAATTTTTCATTCCATTCCTGATTGAAAATTATTTTATAACAATATTATCACTCACAATTTATTGTAACCTGTGCATTAATGTAAGTGAATACAGCGAATTGAAAAGCTGTACAATTGAGGATTAAAAATGAATCATCAGTTTAATTATCTTACAATTAGAAATTCAAATTTCAATAAATGAAATCTTCCCGTTGTTAAAAAATTAATTTTTAGCAATATTTAAATGAAGGCATGTTTAAATAATTATATATCTATCCTGTTTTTTATTTGCTATAATAATTACAATAGTTAGAATTTCAAATGATTGATTTTAATAACGAAGCATACTAAAGTATTGTACGTTATAAGATAAATTTGATTGAGGTGATGTTTAGACATTAGTACGATTGCAGAATTAGCATTAGACTTATTGAAGAAACTTCACGATGACTTATTTTATTTTACTAATAGTCTTTAGCTCGGTAACGGAACTTTCGATAATAGCGGGTAAGTAATCTGAAATAATTCCATGTATTAGGCAAATTGTAACTGTAAATTAATAGGTAAATTCATATAACAAATTTATGTTTGCAGAAAAAGTATACATATAAATAAATGATTAGTTTTATGAAATTTATAAAAATTTAAGCTACTTTAAATGTATTAAATAATTTAATTATTTTTTAATATGGCTTCTAAACATATGGAAAATATTCAAATATATAGGTCAAAAATAGTCTGTTAATTTATTATCAGATAAATCTTCTCATTAGATAAGAGGTATTATTTTTAGTTGAATTCAAATAAAATTAGAAAAAAAAAGTAATTAGAGTAAGAAAATTAGAATAATAAATAAAAGAAATGTTGATAATTAATTTAGGTAGTGTGAAAAGAAAAAATAGATATATAACAATACAGGCTCAAAATTTGTCGACAATTATATGATTAAAAACAATCGTCTTTAGAATTCTATTTCATACTTTTGATACTTTTTTCTTCCCTTTCTTATGAATTTTTTATTTTGCTTTGTTGTCGATAAAACCATCTTTTCATTATTAAGATTAAGTAGAGATTTCCTATTGTAATAATTTACAAAACACGTAAACGCAGTAATTTTTCTAAAAAATTTAATTCACGAGAAAATACTGCCAATATTTAACTTTTCTGTACATCGTTTAATTAATTTTCTCCTATACAAATTAGGTATACAAATTTCAAGAATTGAAGGGTTGTGATGCCGAATCGCCAAGTAGACAAAAAGTTAGCGAGCGGTCACATTCACATTCTTATACACAACTGTGTCGTCCAACAATGCTGGTGTCACACGGACGTAACGACGGCGATTTAATGCCGTTGCCTTCCGCTGTTTGCCCCCTAGTTTTTGGACACGCTTTAGCGATGAAGCCAGGGATACGCGGGGCGGATCGCGAGATTGGTTATTCACGGCGCTTTCGCGTAATTTCGCCGTTCGTGAGGGCCACACTCGCGGCAGCTCCAACACGACCGGTTGAATATCAGGGCGGCGACGAATCTGATATTCTCTAAGAGGTAGTAGGGGCGCGAGCTTCCTCGGCCTCCAGTCTACCTCACTAGCTATCCGCGCTAAACTTTAGGGGAGACTGCAATGTCCAGCGGCAATTTTCGTGCCTGCAGAGACTAGCGTCCCCCGATCTAAAGTTGAGCGCGTGCTTTACGGATTTAAAGAAAGAATGACGGAAAACAAGATTTTTCTCACTTACTTTTTATTACAATCGATTTACAAAAATTCTGTTCAGATACGCGCGGATCGAACACGGCTGGCAGTCTGGCTTTTGCGTGTTTGAGGGCCCGTATTTATACCCGGGCCGCGACGCCGCCGAAATTTTCTCCACGGAAAATACGGTTGTGGTGGGGAGATGGAGGGGTCTTTTCATAAAGACAAAGCAGCCTCCGTTCATCTCTTACAAATTTCTTAAATCTATCTTAGTTCTATATATATATATATATATATATATATATATATATATATATATAACGTTATTAAATAATTATACGTGTAGAGAAATAACAATAATAATAATAAATATAAAGATTTCTATCATCAATATTAAACATTATAGATAATATTTGCTATTTAGTAATTATAAAGATTGGTACAGTATAACATATAAAATATTTTGATGTAGATATTCTTCAACGTAGTAGTATAATTTAGTTAATAATACTAGTTCTAGATTACAAACACATATCTTGCAATATCATAATAGAAAAACAATAATAATAATTATACTAATTAATTATAACGTATACTATTAATATAGTAAAATAATTAGAATCTTAAATAATCGGTAGTAATTATAGATCGTAAGTAATAATAATAACAATGATAATAATAATAATAATTGTAATTATAATAATTGACCATAAACATATACTATTTAATATAGTAAAACAATTGGAATCTTAAATACTCTGAAAAAATTATAAATACGTAAGTAATAATAATGATAATAATAATAATAAAGTCGTAATTTCGGCACGGCCAGTGCGCGCTACGGACGGACCTGCGGCCTACAGTTCCGGCTGCATCTGGTCGGACTTTTATTGGGGAAGGGAGGCGTGAGCTACGCAGTTAGTCGCCCATATACATTGGCGAATACCCTTGTATACCATTTATACGTCTCCAAAATTTTCCAGCGATTATACTGGAATTTTCTGGAGACTGTATATTCAACGTATATATTTTTTTTCGGCGTACAAACAGCGCTGCCATACCTCTTGCACTTTCTTCGCTTCCTCTCATTATTAATATCGTATCGCCTTCTCCTCTTTCCCGATTTCGTTGCTTACTTCCCCCCGTTTTAAAAATCGTCGGGAAGTATACGTAATGACGCGCCGTACGATTTGACCTGCCTCAAAAATACATGTGTGGTTGCTGGATGCAACACAACACATACTTATTTTTTCGCTGAAAACTAAAATCTGGAATATTTAATTTTATTAAGAATGGGTCATTTGATTTTACGTAGTTCAGAGGAGATTGTATTAGAAATAAGTTATTTAATATTGTCCGTTTCTTGAAGATATTAAGTATTTTTCGTCCCTCATAAAGAGTTTCTTTTAATTATTATTTTATTATATACGATTTCAAAAAGACGGAGGAATGATTTCAATTCGGTACTGATTCTTAGGATCGTGAATCAACTATGAATATTAAAAAAAAAGAAAAGAAAAACTTTCGAAATTTTTCAAAAAGTCTTTCAAATGCACTACACAAATAGCATTGCATTGAAACTTAAGGAGGTTCCTTCCACGGTCGTGATAGTCGAAGTTCATAAAATTAAATTAATAAATATTTCTATCGGTCTTACAGTTTTTATACTATAATATTAAAATAATATTAAACTAAAATAATGATAGTCAGACTGTCCTTGGTTACTATTACCCTTAAAGAATCTGAAATAAAATTTATTGCTAAAAAGAAATTAGATTAAAAATTAAAAATAATAAAAATAAAAACTATATTCTATGTTAGAGAAGGACAATCTGACTGCCCTCACCACCTTCTTTTCATGTTTGGTATCCGAAGGTTCATTCTCAGGAACTAAACTGTTGAAGTTTATAAAAACAATAGAGTTAAAAATGGATGCAACATTTCAGGCTTTAAAACTAAAAAGATTAAAATATAGATTCTGCTGTAAATATCATGTATTTATTCATTCATTTTTTATATTTGTTTTAAATAGATATTGCTTTGATTCTTTATCAAAAAGTTTGGCTATATATATATATATATATATATATATATATATATATATATATATATATATATATAAGAGAACGTCAAACAGCTGTACATACCACGATATATAACTTTACAATAAATATCCAGTTACATTTACTTTCAGTTTACTTATGTTAACGACATTATTTTTAGATTTTGCAAAGTAATTTGAAAATTCTAAGTATAATTATATTAATAATAATTATATTAATAAAAACATAAAGTAAAAAAAAATAACTATAGGATTAAATTCAGCGAATTTAAATGAACAAAAATAGCTGTTGCTCATCATTTGTCGAAGGAACATTGTTAAAGAACATTATTTCGACTTTAAATTTTTACGAAACAAATAATCGAAATTCTAAAAATTTTCAATCAAATGTTTTTATTTTTTTAAATTTCTTTCATTGTACAGTAAATTAAAATATTATTTTATAGCAATTTGTAACCTTAAATCCACACTTAGCACACAATTTGTATGACTTAAATTTTCCATTATTTTATGGTGTAATAATGAATTTACCTAAGTCACGCGCTTGTGAATATCGACTACTAATTACCAAAGTTACTATATAAAGCATTTATATATGTAATAATGGGAGTATTATATAATATTTCTATACAATACTTATAGATAATAATAGTAGTATATAGTAAAAATAAAGTAGTATCTTTGATTACGAATATGTCAGTAGATTTGTTTAAAGAAATATTAGAAAAAATGGACAGAAATTTGTATACACGCGAAATTAACGAAAAATGAATTTATTATAACATTAAATTTAGTTATTAACAATACAAATTTTTCTAACAGAAATCTTAATTCAGAGCAATCAACATAAGTACATTTTTTTATTTTTAACTTTTTCTTTTCAAAATAATTTTTATGAACAAAGATATGGCTGTTCAAAAGTTATTTAGACGTCAATGTTATTAGCGTTACTAATATCAGAGTAAAATTAAATTGGTATAAAAAACTTATATGATTAAATACGTTGTTAAACTTTACCTCACAACATGAATTCGGAAATTAAATTAGTAGATTAAAGGCAGCCATTGATAGAGTAATCCACTTACCACAGAAAGATTTTAGAAAAGTTAATTTAGAAAAAGAAAAGGTAATTAGAAAAATACTCATTAATAAGGATCATTCATAGACCTCATAAAATTCTAAGCTAACCTTCTCCTCACCAACTAGTTTTTAGTTTTGTTGAGTGTTTTAGAAAGATAAGTAAGTCATAAAGCAAGTTGATATAAAAATGTATATAAAATGTAATTCTATGGCTAAACTTAAAGAATGTATGATTTTGCTTCTTATAAGAATACATATTCAGAAGAATAATTTACAAGAATAATCCAGATTACTTGACGATATAATGTAATAATATGCATCTATAACTCAAGTTCCATAGGTTTGTTCAGTAATATTCCAAAAACTTCTATTTACAATCATATGATTTATTATATATAATGAAAGATACTATTTATAAAACTATAAGAAAAATGATTTATTTATAGCCAAAACCATATCAGCGGAGAAAATTCTTGGTGGTATTGAGGCATCAGCTGGTGAATTCACGTATCAAGTTTCCGTTCAAGCTGATGGATTACCTGTATGCGGTGGTGGCATCATTAGCGATCTGCTTATTACTTCAGTAGCTCATTGTGTAATAAATCAACGTATGGCTAGTTTCCACGAACAACATTTTACTGTCGTTGTGACTAGGGATGCATATAATGACGACGAAAGTATAGTTAGTGCTGAAGTTAAAAAAGTGTATCTTCCAAAAACCTTCGATTTATTGATTTTTCAGTCTAAATCGATTCTTGAAGCAGACGATGATTTCGTTATATTGAAGGTTATTAAATAAATTAATATTTTTAAAATAAAATACTACTAAGGATTTACAAATAATTACTAATCTGTGAGCCTCAAACAAGTACTTACACACAAGAATATTTAAGCAAACTTCCTAGTACTTGTCATTTTTAAAAGGTAAATTCGTCGTTATTGGTAATAATAACTAACGTTATTCGCAGCTGGTAATTGATAAGATACCAGGTCACATTTATCTATCTATTCGGGTGATTCATGTATTAATTCGTTGTCACAAATTAATTAAGGACTACATAATACTTACTTACTACATAATTTCTTCTTTATGACTGAATTGGCTTCGTTATTTACTGACTTCTGACTGCACTTCTTTGATTCTATGTCAATTAGAACTGTTAATATCAGCACCATTTATCATTCACGAAGTCTTTAGAATTTAGTAGCTACAAAGAGACTTTTAAGTATCCAGACCATAATTTTGAGATGAGTATCGATTTCGTTGCAAGTGATTAGCATTCTTAACATCTATAATGAATGACAGTAATGTTCATCAGGTCTAAATTATGGTCTATGTTATAGATTTATCAATATCTACCTATCTATCTGTGTACATATCTACCTGTACCTGGACTGAAATAAAATATATTTCGTCAGTCATAGACTAGAGAAGAGAACCCTGAAAACTAAACCAATTATGAAGATCGAGGAAAAAACAACATTAATTCAATCGGGAATAGTCATACGATCAAATCGCGCCGTCTCTCGCTAGTATTATGAATTTTAGAAAAGACCTAACTCGCGTCGAGGTTGTACAGGCTGATCACTCGGACAGTAAAATAATTATAGTTACGCTTAATCAGAAAGATGATATGAAATTCAGCAAGATGAAAAAGAATCTCTTTATTGAAGAAGGTCTTTATTGAATTAATTAACGTGAAGACAAAAATCTGCGTAAGGAATTGAAAGATACCACTGTAGCGGTAAAAGAAGAGAAGAGACTCGAAGATTCTGCTTTTTTAACTGCGAAGGAAAAAAGTAAGAGACTTCTCGAATTGCAGAACCTACTATCTCAAGACAATATTGCAAAGATATTACAGATCTTTTTCCATGGTCAACAAACCAGGAGTGAATAAAAATAGTGAAAAAAGAGTAATAATGTATTGTCTGTAAAATGTAATTTCTGTACGTGAATTGCAATGTCTGTTGAAGATATATATAATATAATATAATATAATATAATATAAGAAGATATATAACATATTTAGCTTAGATGTGGAGAGCCACTATAGTAAAATAAGAAGCTTCAAATTCTTAGACGGATTGAAAATTGGAGTATCTGTTCTTATCGTCACTTACGACAATACTTCGATCGACTATGAAGAAGTCAGAACCGATAATTGCTCTAACACATAAAGATATAATAATTGTTCTAAATATATATAAGGCCATATCAATAAAAAAGTGGTAGTAGTAATATAATAGCAATATAATAGACCAATCATGCAACTCAAAATGTATGGCTTAGAGTGCCATGTTATGATACACAAACAGCTATAATCTCGTTAAATGCGGTATCAGTAAATGAAATGTTTAAGGCATGTAGATTCAAGATTGACTAAATCAATTGAGTTATACAGCAAGAATATACGAGGGTGGATTGTTAAGTTTCCGACCAGGAAAAACAAAGTTTTTAAGAATTTTTTTTTTATTTCTCAACATAATCTCTTCCAAGGCTGATACATTTCTCATAGCGGTGTTTTAGTCTAGTAATGCCATCTTTATAGACTGATTCGTCAAGCTCTTCAAAATACCCATTTACAGCTTCGATTATTTCTTCATTGTCCGCAAATCTCTTACCGCCAAGCCATTTTTTGAGGTTAGGAAACAGATAATAATCACTCGTGGCTAGGTCTGGAGAGTAGGGAGGGTACGGCATCAATTCAAACTTCAGATCGTTGATTTTAGCCATCGCAACGATTGACGTGTGCGCTGGTGCATTATCGTAATGAAACAAGATTTTTTTTTCGCCAGATGAGGTCGTTTAATTTTCACTTCGTGGCTCAAACGTTGCAATAAGTCTGCATAGTATTGACCAGTGATAGTTTTATCCTTCAATGTAATCAATGTATATAATACCTCTTGTATCCCAAAAAACAGTAGCCATAGCCTTGTTTGCCGAAAAAATTGTTATTACCTTCTTTGGAGTTGGTTCCCCTGATCCAATTCACTGTTTAGACTGTTGTTTGGTTTCAGGAGTGTAGTGGTGAACCCAAGTTTTGTCAACGGTTACAAATTGACGCAAAAATTCGCTTGGATTACGCTTATACAACGTCAAATTGGCGGTAGAAATGTTCTTTCGAATCAAGTTTTCGTCGACTGTTAGCAAACGCGGCACTCATCTTGGCACATACCTTTTCCATATACAAATGTTGGTGCAAAATATTTTGTACACGTTCATATTACATCTTACAGGTCTCAGCTTTCTCACGCACTTTTAATCTGCGGTCTTTCAGCACTATTTGATGGATTTTTTCGATCATATCTGGAGTTATGACCTCAATGGGGCGTCCTGAGCGAGGCTCATCAGAGGTTCTCACACGACCCTTTTTAAACTCGGGAAACCACTGCTTAATGGTTGAATATGAGGGGGAGGATATCCCTAGTGTTAACTGCATTTCTTCTTTAATTTCCTTCGGCGTTAATCCCTTCAAATAAAAATATTTGATGACAGCACGATTTTTTAGCTTTTCCATTTTTACGAAAAACACAGAGGCGTCTTGTTCAGCGTGCTCTCAAACCTAAACTAACATGGCGATGGGACTCAAACTATAGCTACAAGCTATCTAAGGATGCCAACTCAAGGCAGGCCTAGTGGCGCCATCTCTTGGCCAAGCCGGAAACTTGTCAACCCACCCTCGTAGATGTGCTTTATGGCACCATTTCATTTAGGTGTCATAAAATGGAGAATTTGGCAAAATGCTATAAATTTTTAAATGGCACCATTTCATTTAGGTGCCATGAAATTGGGAATTTGTCAAAACGCTATAAAATTCCAATCCACAAATTAGATCTAAGCTTAAAAGCTGTAGTCAGAAATATATGGATAAAATAAATCCAACACTAAAGGAATAGTAGAGGTGGTTGGGATATCAAAGAATATTGGATAAGGTTATTTAATTAAATTAACTGCTGCAAAGTTGATTAAAAGTGATAAACGAGGAGAAAAGTGAGATTTTCTTGTCAGTGAGCAATACAAGGACCTCCATGTCCAATTCTGGTTTAAAAAGAGCACAATTGCAGTGGCAATCTAGATGACTGGTGAAATTGAGATATCGAATCAACTTTCTAAATAATGTATCACTAGGGGTGAGATAGTTGATATAAAATTCTATAGTTATTGCTCGCCACCAAATACTACCATTGATACGTTCAATATTACCCTGAATGTTATAATTGAAAACATTATCGGCTCTAGCCTACTCGTATTTAGAGGAAATTTTGATTTACGACCAATGGAATAGGCAGCTGGAGAACTAGCATACGTGGCCATGTGCCTTTTAATATCATTGAGCCGAATATCAACAACACGGAAGATATAGTTTTAGTTGTCGGTGCTAAAATATTGAATAACCTGAAGACTAGTCTATAGATGTACACTGCCTACCTACGTACCTACCTATTTCTATTTTGTTTCAAAAACTTTATCATTTAAGCCATTATCGCATTTTTATTTTGGAGGGCCTACATAGAAAATTATTACGTTTATTATTATTATATTTATTATTATTATTAAAATTAATAAATTTTTTGTTTATTCTATATTGTATCCTTATTGTAGATAAATAAATCAATGTGCTCTAATAATAAAAAATGTTAGTTACAATTATGATTATCGTGAGATTATAAAAAAAAAACACTTTAATTCCTTTGGTTGTTATACCTAAAAGAAATAATTGATGAAAAAATCACATAAGAAAATTATTTTTCTAGCTAAGGAAAGGTTTGGAATTAACTACCAATAGTCTGTTAAAAAAATTAGAAACATCTCAAAAAATTTCATTACATTTACGGAATACGTTTATGATAGCTGGCCATGGAGCATATGATACAATGTATGATGGTAATCATATGCTGGAAAAATATGATGGCAAACTTCGATATGCTGAAGTAAATATTATATCGAATGAGGAATGCAGCAGAATATACAAAAGAATTATTGATAGTTCCAATTTGTGCGCGAAAGTTATACAACCTCCCAACGAGTATCGGGGAACATGTAAGGTAATTCAGGACAATTCAGTTAATTTATACACTTTATAAAGAAAGTTAATAACAGTCTTTAAGAATTAGCGCAATGATTTTAGGGAGATAGTGGCAGTCCACTAGTTCAAGATAACCAGGTTCTTATAGGAGCTCTTTCTTTCAGTCCTTCGACTTGTATTGAAAACGTATTTCCAGGAGTATACATAAATGTTTCATATTACTCAACATTTATTGATAATGCTATAAGCGGTCGAATCAAATCTAATATGCGTGTTTTTACACATACAAGAGATGCTTCATCAACATATACATTTGTAGAAGATTAAACTGTATTTTGTTAAATTGATAATTTTAATACATGATTGGATTGTTATTCTATTTTATATAAGTAATTCAAACTTTATAATTGTATATGATTTATTTATTAAATTATGTTGTGAATTAATTAAAAATATTATTAAACTAGTTAGTTTACGTTCTCAAAGTAAGGTTTTATTATAATTACAAAATTACAAAATAAAGTTTATATTACTTGTATTCCTATACTTAGTAATGCTTTTAAGTTAATTTACTACAGTATTTCTAAATTCTTTTTTATTAATGATATTAAACTTTATACGATATAAATTTTATGTGATTAGAGGCTTTATTACAAATGTAATGAAAAATATAAGGTTTGTGTTACATTTTTTATGAATTTAAACAATATTTTTTAATGTACAAAATGATTATTTTGTAGGTAAAACAATATTCCGAATATACAAAATATTTGTAAAGTATTAAATATAAAACAATTAGCGATGATTTATGATGACTCAGATTGGCTTTGATTATATGATAGGATATATAGGAACCAGATTGAATTTCAAAAAACTGATTCTCGGTCATTAGTATTGTAGACCTCATGGATAATTTTTTGAAGCGTCCTATCTTGGTATTCTTATTATATCAGGAGCTTTTTCGGATCTTCTCCATATAAGTATTTCTGTTTAACTTCGTAAACATTAATTTATTAGTATTTATAGTAAGTAGAAATTATAAAATCTTTACTAGGATAGTAGGTCCATTGAAGTTTAGTACGAAGTAGTTGTGTACCTCTTTAGTACGAAGCTGCGTACTTCTAAGTACTCCATGGTATACTCTCTCCCTATTCTCTCTGCTTCTGGTTAATTTATACAGTACAGAAATTTTCTCACAGCCATTTATACCAACAATCTCCAAATATTTCCAAGAAGATAGAGTCCCCATCATAAAAAATCAGTAGATTCATTTTGGAACTACGTCTTCGGAATAGAAAATGAAGACTCACTATCAATGAAATCAAATCGTCCCAATTTATTTCTCTAAAAATCAGACTTCCCGTAATACATAAATTAAATAACATTGGCTACAGCCACTTCACAAAATATTTATCAGTTGCATTCTGTTACAAGTTACTTTTTTCGCTTCTTTACAAATATCTTCATAGATGTAAATCATTTTTACTCCTGTATTAAGAAATACTTGAATCTCTGTATATTATATCTAGGTGCCTACAAAATTTGATGACGGATTCAGAAAGCCCTACTATATCGTCAGCTAATCCAAGAGCAACTACGCAAACCCAAGTCTCACCTAGCGTACTGGTCTATCACAACCACGCACGTTCAAATCCAAACTTACACATGCATTAATAGTCATACGTATATATGCACAGACAAATTCAAAACTATTGAATTGAACAACACTCAGACCAATTAAAGTTTTATAAGTTCCTGAGGATATAAAAATAAGATTATAATAAGTGCAATCAGTGCTGTGTAATTAAATCAAGTATTTACAAAATATAATTCAGAAATATAGTTAGTAGGCTAAATATACTCACTGATTAAGGAAAATGTTAATTAGAATGAATTATGATATATTGTATGGAGTGAACAAATATTGATATTCAGATGTTCAAACAAGCATATCATATAAAAAAATTAATTTTAAATCTTATTCTAAACTACATTTAAGAGAAGTAGGTTTACAAATATTAACGAATTCATAATGAGTTATTTCATTTTACTCATTCTCCTTACTTCAGTAATCGAGATCTTAACCAAAATAGGTAAGTAATTTACAATATTTTACGTTAGTAACTAACGCATTTACAATATAATAACTTTGTATTTCCAAAAAATAATTTAAAATATGTTAAAAATAAAACTAAACACGTAACATAGTTATTCATTATCAATTCTATAACTTCTAAAAGTTAAGATAAATTATATTAACAATTCATTGATAATAATACATGTTAAATAATACATGTAAATAAATGTTACATGTAAATAAATACATGTAAATAAAACATAGTTGAGTACCAACTTAAATACGTTAAGTATCAAAATGAAATAAATGGTAAAAAAATTAACATAAAATATTAAAAACTCAACAATAAATGATCACTAAATGTTACAGTATAAATGCATTATATACGCGATTCCAGAACTATTACACTCATATAAAAACAAGCGGTAGCAAATAGTCAGCAAATAGTAAGCAAATAATAATCACTTACGCACTTATACTGCGCATGAGACAGAGTTAACAATGCGCGGTTCAAACGTGCTTCCATAATATATAGAGATAAACAATATATTTACATTATGGAAATATCCATAAAGTATCATAATAATAATAACAATAAAACTTCTATACATAAAATATCATACCAGAATGGAAAGTTAGAGGCTTTCACGCATTTAAGATAAGGAGATAAACTTCTGTACAGTTCCGAGAAGTATTCACATCTGATTTTACTAAAAATCATAAATTAATGTTTTTGAGATCCTGATTTTAAATTTCATACTCACTCTAGTAGCAATTGAATGTTTATGTAAAAATCGATAAAAATTCTACAAAAATTATAGTTTTTTAAATTTAACTCGGTATATACAAAACATTTCAAAAAATATTTAAAATGTAAGTTATAGATCTCATCAAAATACATCATTCCGATTATCGATCTGTATGCGATTATATTGTAGTAATAGTTAGTCCATAAATCCCTCAAGTTAAGACGCTACTTTTGGCTAATTTTACATTTACAATGCTAATTTAATAAATATTTATATCGGTCTTACTATTTTTTTTTTAAATAAAAGATATAATTATGCAGTTAGATTATGCTTGTAGAAAATCACTTTTGTATAATTTGAAACAGAAGAAAATCAAGGTCGTTAATGTTAGAACAAAACAATCCTCCATAAGCAAATTTGCCATATCTGTATAATCCAATATTTTGAGCCGTTCCAGTTCTTTTATTAGAACAGTAATAATAATTTATTAAGAAAATGCTTTGCGAAAATGATAAGACAATGTCTTCACTACAATAAACCTTAGCAATTTCTCTAACTTGAAATTAAAAAAAAAAGAAATTATAAGTCAAGGTATGTTATTAGGCAGGTAAAAGTATATGGATAATACAAATAAATATAAATAAAACGGTAGAACTCTATGAAACTGAATGACACAATACTATAGAGTAGACATCTTTTTTGAATTTGGGTCCATTCTGACATTTAAATGGGACAAAAATTTAAAAATAGTTCTATCTAAATCAATAAAGACGAGACCACGACACGGTCAAAATTGTAAACTTTTGGGAAATGTAGCTTTAATATGAGCTTTCAAATAATAGAATTTTAAGTAGAACGAATAATGTTAAATTATATATCTGCCATTCGAACTGATAGTATTCTTATACCCAACTGTGCGATAAGATTTCAATTCACGTTGCAGTACAACAAAATTCTCGTTAAATATAGGTCAATAAAATTCTAATTCACGCGATACTATAGAACTTTTTAAAATATATTTTTTCCATAAATTTGAATTAAATTTTTTACCATAAATAATTGTATATATTTAAAATACAAAAATATAAATAGTTTACACGTGGATAAGGGCGCGTTTCTTGAGTTGGGACAGAAAAGCAATAGAATAAAAGTATATGTTTGAAAAAGTTCGTTGGCACTCGAGAAATATTGATTAATTACCTTCATTTCTATAAGTACACGAATTATAACTTCGAAAAAAATAGTTAGAAAAGATTATTATTTATTTAACTATCGTGTAATTTTAATTAATAATTTATATAACTAATTTTTATCATGTAACAGTAATTTTAGCTTTCTTGTTAAATCTACGCATACAATAAATGAATATGTTAAAAAATATAGAACAATGATATATTCATTATTAGAATTTACATGTTCAATACTGTAGAATTTCTAGCATTTAGCAGTAAATGATTAAATTTAATAATGAAATACTAAATTTTAATATATGAAGAAGCATTTGTAAGGAAATATTCGCGAATGAAAGTCACAAAAAAATATCAATTTAAGAATAATTTATTAGATTTATTCAAGAATCTTCCTGATGAATCATTTCATTTTACCAATCCTTTTTACATTAGTAATTGATTCCTTGATACCTATATTAGGTGAGTAATATGAAATCGAGTAACAGTTAATTAAGTTTTCAAATTATTACATTAATATTTATATAAAATTAGAGTTAATTAATATAGTACTTAATAATTAAAAAGTCATGATAAAAGTCTGCATTTTCTATCAACTTCATATTGGGTTTTATGTAAAATTTGTGTGATTTATTGCAAATGCTTACGTTGAACGTTTATATAATTGGCTGAATTATATAAACTTTTCTTGAATTCAGGAGAGCCCTAGAGTTTATCCTTTACAACAATTGTAATAGAATCAATACAATAAAAAATACATAAAAATTTTACTTATGTCAATTAATATAAACGAAACTAATCAATATTTTTATCGATTTTATAGTATTTTTTACAATATAAAATCAGACATGTGTAAATTAAAATTAATTTGGTAATAAAGGACAATCAGAATGGTATCAAATCTTTCCGCATATGCAATGTTTAATCTCTTGATCAAATTCTACTTCTCTGTAGGAACTAAAATAAAAAAAAGAAAGAAAAGCATAACGGCGGTTTAACTCCGTTTCCATCGTCTCTAATGAGATACAGCAAGCACGTGTGCTTCGGAATTAGATCTCTATTTAGGAAGGTTCTATTAGATAAGAAGATTGTTGCGTTATACGATAAAATGTCTACTTTTTGTTCTGATTTTTATTTTATAAAATTTTTATTTTATATTAAATTTTATTTTACATATTTAAATTTTTTTATTTTATAAAATATTAAACATAATTATAATCTTCTTTGGTTACATTTTTCGATTCAGTACACTAAGAGAAACTGATATTAATATTTACCATTTTTCTGAAAATTTTTGTGATATATTATTAGTATTATTATATAGTATAATATATTTTATTAGAAAATATATTTAAATTATATAAGAACATGAAAAGTTAAAAATTTTATAGTAGTAATCAATATTTAAATGATATTTATATTATACGTTTTAAGTATGACGGTTTTTATCATTGTTTCTATAGTCATATATAGTTTCGTGTCATGGTCTTGTTACACCTCTATGCCATATTCAACACTTAGTTTTACTCAATAAAAATAACATTGTTTTTTTTTTTGTTATTTAACGTCGCTCTATTTATGCTTTCATATATTGGTGCTAATCAGCGACGGAGGTCTACGATGTGTTTGTAAAAAAAGCACGTGTAAATTATTACAGCGGTGCTTGTGACAATCGGTGGAGACCCGGATTCTAGTCTATCTAGTCTACTAGTCCTTCGCTTTAGCGATCGAGCCATCGTAACCCTCAAAATAACATTATTAATAAATATAATTTAATTAATTTATCTATATTTAAAACTAAATATTGAACTAAGAGTCCGTAATGTAATTTGTATATAAATTTTCAACGATGGGATAACTCAATCATTTTAACTTTTAAATTTCTATTCCAAATACTAATGTTTACATCTTTAAAAATAATTTATAGTTATTTATTTATAGCAAAGGGCGCACCCGAGAAAATAATTAACGGTAATGTGGCACCTGTAGGAAAATTGAAGTATCAAGTGTCCATTCTGGCAAATGGATTGCCTATATGTGGTGGTGGCATTATAGATGATAAACTGATTGTTACAGTGGCTCATTGTATGGTGATGAAGAGTGAGGGTAGATTATATAAGGACTACTTTTCAGTTGTTGCAACTTATACAATCAATGAAATAACTATAGCCAAAGCTGAAATTGAAAAAGTCTACCTTCCAAAAAATTTTGATTTGTTTATTTATCAGAACAAATCTATTTACGAAACGAGCGAGGATTTTGCTATATTAAAGGTTACTTGTTCAATATAATCGATATTGTTAAAATGGAATATCATGAAGAATTTAAAAAATATTACTATACAATGCATCTTAGATAAAGTATTGAAACACTTTAATATCATAAGATTCGAAGACTGTTTTATTAATAAATTTATAAGAAATTTGATTGTAATATTAAGGATATCGATTGATCAGTCTTAAGTTTTCACTTTTGATATTCGCTATAGACTTCCAAACCTAATTTATTATTAATATATCTATTTATTATTAAAATTCAATGATTATATATTTAAAAAAACATGAATAACTTTACATTAAAAATTAAATGAAAATTAACTTTCAAAAGCAGTATAAAAATAATGAACTAAATTAGTCTTTATAAGAAAAAATTGTATAAAATTCAATTAAAATAATACAAATAATGTAAATAATAATTATTTTTTTGGAATGAAAAGCTGGATGTATTATTATTCTAATAATCTTTTCCAACAACAAAAAATTCTAAGATATTTTATTTAAATATAATACATCTTTTTGTTTATTAGGCACCTAATAATTATATTACAATAAGTTTCAGTGAATTATGACTTACACAAATAAAATTTTGAATCAGATTAATTGCATGATTTTAAAATTTTTTGAAATTATAACGAGTATTTTAACGCTTAAAACTCATGTGTTTTAAACTTGAGTTTTAACTCTTGAAGAACTATTGAATTAACTCATAATGTGACTTAATTATTGGTATAATAAGACTCATATAATTTTTAAAAATTGAAAAAGATGTAAGACTATGTCTGTCCATTTAAAAATGTAGATGTTTTTTGTGTACTTCTGCAATTTAATGTAAAGAAGCATTAAGTTTTAGCATTATTTAAATCTATATATTAGTATATATGTAGAATATATAAAATTAACTGACAAAAATTAATATAAAAAACTGTTTTTTTTTTATTAAAAAATTGTTTAGCTAAAAGAAGGACTGGGACTCGCGACAAATTCTATGCTGAAAAAATTGAAAAGGTCTCACAGATATAACTTTCATTTATGGGACACATATGTGATAGCTGGTCATGGTGCGTATAAGACAGAATACAATAGAACAGGTCAAATTCTAAAATACGACGACAGACTCCGATATTCTCACGTAAATATTATAAATAACGAAGAGTGCAGTAGATTATATAATCGAACTATTCATGATTATCATTTGTGCGCAAAAATGAAGCAGTCGTCAGGGAAGCCTCGAGGAGCGTGCAAGGTAATTAATTTTGTAATATTTAAAATGCATACATATCATTATCACAATATTTGCTAATATTATTGTTAAATTAAAATGATAAATTTAGGGAGACAGTGGCAGTCCGCTTGTTAAAAATAACAAAATAATTATCGGGGTCCTTACTATTAGCCCGAATTCGTGTATTGAAAACGAACTACCATCAGTGTACATAAATATTTCATATCACTCAGCATTCATTGACAATGCTTTGAATGGCAATATTTCGTCTAATATGCGCGTATTTTCGCAAATCAATCATCCATCTTTGAAATATTCATTCGTAGAAGATTGAACCTCATGAAGTAAGTTTTAAAACATTAATTTCTTATTTATTTTATTGGATATTAATTATTGAACGATAAGAGTAAGGTTTGATCGTAATTAAATAAAAGAGAGTCGTTCAAAGATTTGTGTTGTAATTAAAAAATAGTATATAATAAAGAATAGCAATACTAAATAACAAAGTATTGTTAATTAAAGTATTATCTTGGTATTGTGTAAGTGTTGGAATTGTCTTCATTGTCATGGTATTGATATTATTTTGGTATTGGCAACCAATTATTGGTTATCATTTTGCAAATTAGATAAATATTTTTTAAAATACTATATAAACATTTGGAAGGTCAAGAAAAATTTTTAACGAATAATAATTTTTCATGGTAAAACAATTGCAATGAATTAACAAAATTATATACATTACATCAAAAAGTAAATAAAATGAAGTATAAAAAACTAATTGCTTTATATCAATCTGGTATGTATATCGATTTTCAATCTACTCTTTATCAACTTGCGTAATAGTAAACCTCTTACGAATTCATCTTTAATAAGCACAATATAAACAAATTATAAAAAATCTTTTATATATTCATTAAATAAATATGGTTCCATCGTGACATTTTTATTTCAAAATCTATTATTACTCAGATTTTGAGAAATTTGACAAAAATTACTATTCGATCAATGAATTATGCGGGGCTTTTGAATGTAAATTAGATATTTTAAGTAATTGTGAAAGTATGACTTGTGACAATATGATTTTTCAATACCTGGAGTACTTGAATAACATTTATACAGGTTTTATTATTAGCAGTATCGAGTATAATATTACCGAGACCAAGATTCTTACAATATCTAGTTAACAGTCTTGTCAAGACCAATATTTTTATACCTTAGATCTGGGTTTTTGTTTTAAAATGAAATCGAGGAATTCTAATGCGAAGCTGAAAAATGACCAAGACTAATTTTTTAAATCGTTGATATCCAATCGATTTAGCCTCTCAATTCGGTTATGTACATGTTTATCTCGCTACCTATATAGAGTAAATTAAAATTTTTTTTGACTATTTATGGACGCGAAAAATATTTAAAAACTTTCAAGAACGAAATTATAATTACTTGGAATATAGAGCTCTTTCATATAATTGCGGTCGAACTTAACTTAACTTCCAAGTAAGTTTATTTGCTTGTTCAATTATTGTCAGTCAGCTTGATTTAAGATTAAGCATTGAGAGATTAAGTTCTCTTCAAAAATTTTCATTTCTATAAGGTTTTAATTTTTTGTGCCAAGAAAATACAATTAGCATGTGTAAATTAAAAAAAATAGAATTATAATTCTATACGTATTCTATAATTAATTTATGTTATATGTTTATTACAGCGGATAATTAAAATATATAAGATACATAAGCTTCATTTCATTAATTCCTTAAGTCCATTGTTACTAAGGTGTTGTAATTAGAAAATCAGACTATGGCTCATAGTTTTTTACTTTAAAAAGTGTTTAAAGATAATCCGCAGCTTCGTTCATTATGCAAAATGTTTTGTAAACTAATAAAATTTATGAAATGTATATATTTTATATAAAATATAAGCTTTTTACTTTAAGGTACCGTTCAAATAGTTAGTAATGATAATTATGTATTGCTGCGGATTGAAGAGTTGCAGGTTAACAAATGAAATAACTCATAGCTAATGTGAGAAACGTTGGTTTATTGAGCGTCATCGATGATAAATGGGAACAACCGCTCGAGAAGCGATTACATTAGAAAATGAGAAAAGAATGATGAGCGTGTGGTCACGAAAAGATTCTAAACCTTATACGCAGGATTTTGGCGATTGCACTTTTTTTCGCTCCTTTCACTTCGTCAGAAACAAGTACAACAAATATACATAATATAGATTTTTTTATTCTCTAAATTTTTATCAAAATTATTTTACTATACTACCGGAGATATTTAGAAGAATTAAAATAATATAACATATAAGAATTGTACGTGAAAACTTAATCTATAGGATACCCAAAATATCATTTGTCAAATTAGCGGATCGATAATAAGTAATGGAAATCATATTCAATTATAGTATATCATTTTTTTATATTAGTTTAATTTATTTAGAAATTATTTTACCTCATCATGGTTTCATATTTCAAATATGAAGTACTATTTATTTTTTAATATATATTACTTATAATATTATATATTAAATACTATAACAATACGTTCCTAAAAAATCGGTATGGCAAAATATGTGTGCTTTTTTTGTAATCTTGTAAAGTTCTCTAATACAGCGCTGCGATCGATTTCTATCTCAGCAAAGAGTGAAGAATATCCTTCAAGGTAGTATTTTTTACTTTGGTACGTGAAAAAATTTAAAAAGTAACGTCTAACAAAGAAAATTAGACGTTCCCATTGATAGTTTTGTACTCGTAAACACTCTTTTGTTGTAATAGCCCATGTATATAAGTCATACAAAAGTCGCACTTTCAAATTTCATTTTTTTTATATTTTGCACGTGATCTGATCAACATTTGTCAAAAGCAGTTCCTTAGTATCTATGGGATTACATGACAGTATAGCGACAAAAAATAGGTAAATTTCGGTATTTCCTGATGCAATTAAAAGAACAATTAAAATTCTGTCAACCCTGATTTTTCGGTCTATTAATAACAATAGAAATAATTTTTATTAATATTATAGAGTCATGTTTTTCTGAATATAAAAAAGAGGTATAGAAAAAATTGCTTTAAAAGTTTTGATTTCTAAGAAATCAGAATTATTTCTTGCTTCTAAGAAATAAGAATATCGATTTCTTAATGCTATCAATCAATTTTTACCTTTCGTACACCTTCGTTCAATAATAATTTTCTTTTTTTTATGTACTCTGCTTGCACTTCAATGTATAAATTATAGCTGTTTGGTCCTATTTTTATACTCGTAGTATCGATCAAGTTTATAATTAAGGAAAATCCGTTACTAAATATCTAACTATCAATATAGTGACTTATCTATTATTAATTTTCCGCTAAATCTCTTATTATTGATTGACGTAGATCCTAACGATTGAAAGAATCAATTTCTAAAATTTTAGACTATTTAGTGATAATTTCTTTTTTATCTACTACCCTTAAGCTAGTTCTTGTACTTCCAAATTACATCGCGAGCTGCAATTACTAAATACCCTTACAAGAGAAATAGTCGCGGAATTAAAAATTTTCATATTTAGGCATTATTGCTAAATCCCATCTTTTTCTTTTTTAAATATATAAATATATGATTGAAGGTCAAAACATTGCTGCTACATAATTCTGACTGTTATTACAACCGACTTATGAGTTAAAGAACAGCTTAAACATAAAGATATAGCTACATGAATCTAGTTTCGACTGGTGATAATTTCAGCTTAGAGTATGTGAGGTGAAGCTCATCTATTGCTTGCTGAAGACCAGGGGCGTCATTTTAATACTTTCTTGTATCTGGTATATTTGCATCCTCTACCACATAGCCACCCTCAAAATTATTAATTCAATCACCAAAGCCGTGCATCTAATTTTTCTTCATGTATATTAGCTATTGATAGATCATTTAATCGTCGTTGTTGCACTGAAGATTCAAGTTTAGAAGAATACATATAATTGGATAGCTTAGTTTCGAAGCTTACATAGTTTAGTATTTCAATTTAGTATCGATAAGTTTTTTCATCTTTCTATCTTTTCTACGGTACCTATCGACGCCTCTGCTGAAAGCAAAGCAATAGATATGTTACTTACCGGATAAAATAAAAGTAATCTTTAAAGAGGTTGGCGGGCTTTCACTTCACAGTCAGGCCAATAGCATAGCAAGTTATCAGGACCATCTTAACTGATAAAGAAAAGGCTGTACAGATAAAGGGAAGAATATTTCTTTTATAAAATAAAGTTTTTATATGAATATATTAAACAGTAATCTAACAGATAAATGTAAAATAACGAACGTTAATATAACTCCTATGTTATAAAAATTTCATTCAAGGATAATAAAATAATACCTTGTTCTACATATTATTCTTTTAAATAATTTTAATAATATTAATACTCTTATCGAAAGCAAAATAATTAGCAAATTCATTAAAATTATTGTCTTCGCACAGTTGGCTATCTAAATGTTGAATTTTCATATCGAAAATTATAAGCAAAATGTCAAAGTCAATTTACTTGTTTTCCATGGAAATTGTTGCCAACCGTTAATAATAATTAATCAAATGTTTGAATTGAATCTAATCTTTACTATGACTTAAAATATTATTATTTACATTCTACAATTGTAATATCTTTTTCAAAAATAAAAACCTTAATCGTTAATTATTAAAAAAACAAAAGTATAAAATTAATACATAAAAAGTCATAGTTACATATTCTTTTCAGCTTATACTTGGCTGATCTTTTAGAATAACTTATTACGATTTTCTTTCGCCAGTTAGATACTGTCGAAAAATGTATAGCTCTATAAATCTTTACTTATTCTTCTTCAGACAATGATTAATTTCTCTAAGTATGGCAAACGTTTATTCAACTTAAAATCTCCTTCTTAAAGTCAAATCATATTTTTTATATGATTTAGTTCGCCGGAATACAGCTGCTTTTAAACTTTTGTAAAATACATCAATCTTCCTTAACTTATTTAGGCTTATTATTTTTTCTTTTCAGATTTAATGATGAATTGAATTCTACTTATATAAAAATACTTGAATTTTTAAATCTCTTATTCAAACAAATATATTTGAATTTCATTTTCATGATTTATACTTCATTAAATTCAAAATATAAATTATGTTAAACAATTATGAGATATTTTTAAATTATTGTTCTTATTCATTGATATAATATATAATCAGAATATTTTAAATAATCAATTTAAAAATTTATAAACAATATACAAACAATGTTATAATTATGTCACAAAATATAACTGTATAACGAAAAAAAGTAAAGCAAATTTAGTGCTATATAGATTGTACTCAATTCCTCAATTTACTTTCCATAGATTGCATTAAAATAAAATACAATTTCCATAAAATATAATTGTAACCTTTTCAAATTTTATTTATTCAACAAGATGAAGGAACAATTTTATATAGTTTAGAATGAAATAGATATACTTGATATTCATAAATTAGAAACTAGTACTTTATTAATTTTTCATTTAGATGTAAGCTTATGATAACAAAAAATTTGCTTAATGCTTTTTCTTCCTTTACGTATTTATGCTCTAATTAACTTTTTTATTCGCTCTAAAATTAAATCCTCGTTTGCGGCGGTATCACATTATCCTTCTTGAAAGAGATGTGTCGCATTGTACGAAAGTTTTCATATATAGGTACCCTAAACCAGTTTTCAAAAATGTTTACAAAGAATAAACAAATTTGCATATATGAAGATACCCGAAACTGTCTCAGTACATAGTACATCAATGAGGGGAGATTACCAATATAATTCTCACATTACGTAAGTATCATCTTCAATAGTTGGATGAATATTTTTTTCGCTCTTCAAACAATTTTTTGACATTTACTTATTTGAGTGCTCGCACGGTATAAAAGATGTTCAGGCGTGTCAGGACAAGTTGATACGTTCAGGTATGTCAAGACATAGTAGAATACTATGTCCAGATGTCTGTGGATAACTTTTACGGGGAGTTTCGTATTCGCACGATAGAATAAATCTCGAGCTGATTTTATAGGGATCTTCGTATTACGGAATTCGAATACGATGTTCCGACATAGCTAAACATCGTATTTTCGTTCAAACACGAAACTCCCTCCAGAAGTCATCCCGAGACATCGTGTTCTACTATCCGAACATGAAAGTTCCCATCAAAATTGTCTTGAGAGTATACGATGTCCAGGTATATCCGGATGACTTCTACGGGGAGTTATTTTATTATCCAAAAACAAAACTCTCTATAGAAGTCGTCCGGAGACGCATTCTATCATCCGAACACGAATGTACAATATTTTTCCATAGAAGCCATGTGAGATGGTGTATGTATATATTTATATTGTATATATTTCATATATTTTCAATAGGCAAAATTATCTATAGTGATTTATACATAAAGTATTTTTTACATAGATATTATTAAACTGTTTAATAAATTATTATCTTAGTTATTAATTCAGTGATAATGAAATTATTATCTCAGACGAAGCCGAGACGAAGGATGCTAGGATCTTTATATATCTTTCAAAATGAAGTCGAATATTTGATTATATAATTTAAGTTTGGAATATCTGTATGACAATAATAATATTCAAATATTAATTAAACTTTTTTAAAAATATTTTAACAGCTAAAGGAAAAATAATTCTTTGAAGGCGACAGAATAAATAAAAATAGAAGAATAAGAATGTTAATATTTAGCAGAATGAATGAAATGAGTGAATCAAGCAAAAAGTAAGTAAATATAAAATGGTTTATTTTATTCATAATATTATGTTGCTAATCTGTTATGTAAAATACAAAACACATAAAAAATTTTATATTAATTATGCTTACAACTTGATATAATTCATTAAATTTTGTATATTTTTAATTTGTACATTAAACTTTAATAATTTGAGTAATATTAGCAGAAACGTAACCATGAATAAAAACAAATAATTAGTTTGTTTAATTGACAAAAATACAGTTTGTAGTTCAAATTGATATGATATTCTAGATAATTTAATTTAACTAAATAAAAATAATTAAATTCATATGCCCGTGGCACCTTAATCATATAAATTTATTTCAATTCAGTTTAAACTTTGTCTAATGCCATAGAAATACTTCATAGAAAAACATGATCAAATGTTCATAATTTATTTATTTATTGATCTATTACAATATCATATTTTACCTTACGGCTTAGAAGTTTGTATACAAATTTTATATATCATCTAGTTCTGCGAAACAGATTCTCTCCAATGAGTATTCATTTTCCTAGTTTGATCATGAATATATGTCCTAATATTACTATAAATTATAAATATTTTTCACAATTCTTTTTTTATGAATACTTGTATTTCTGCAATATTCTTTGTACTTACTCTTTCATGATTTTCTATCAATTGCTTTCTCACTCCTATGTTAATTCTACCCATAGTTAGATTTTTTATTAAATGCCGATTCATATTTCCATTGAATTATTTTGGCATCAGTTTTTTCATTTTTTACCTTTCATTAATTTCTATTCATGAT
This sequence comes from Sycobia sp. Sy_11, assembly GCA_018907035.1. NCBI lineage: Eukaryota > Metazoa > Arthropoda > Insecta > Hymenoptera > Epichrysomallidae > Sycobia > Sycobia sp. Sy_11. The sequence goes on along the minus strand of JACCIC010000032.1, from coordinate 2,613,856 downwards.
TCTTATGAAAAATTATATTAAAGATAACCATACCTTTTACATTTATTTTTTACCTCTGCTACACTCTAAAAACAGATTTTGACTTTATGTAAATTATAAATCTTTCTGTAAGCATTTATACTTGTAAATTCTTTCTTCATGAAAATTTATTTTTCATTTTCTAAATTTTACCCTACCTTCGACCAATATTTCACTTTCCTGTATGTAATCAGTAAATTTTTTCTCTGTAGCTAAGTTCCTTTTATTTGTTAAGACTGATTTTTTCGTTATGATGTTCATCATCTCGGTAATTGTTATTTATTATTTGGTTTGGTTTATGCCTTTTTTCATATCATATTGTCGTATTTGTTCGATCAGCAATATTTACAATTTTTTTACTTTTAGACTCCTACTTTATACTTTAAAGTCCTTGTTTTTTGTTGTCTTGAAATTTCCATACGCACTTGCATTGATATTGAAAAAAAAATTCTTTACTTTACTTTATTAGCCCAACAACTGATCTAATTGTTTTATTTTAAATATTTATTATCTTTTATGTCATCATTATCGTATTTTAAGATTATTCTTTACTTCTAATACAATTTAAATCACATTTACTCCATAACCGTTTTCATTCAAGAAATCAGAAATAGTTTTTTTTATTCCCTATACGGTCTTCGTTAGATATCTCTTATCTGTAATAAGTTATTGCGGCTTGGAACATTAGAATTTTATATTTGTGACTCAAAACTTAAAGGTTCGTTATGTAAATAACTTCATAACAAAAGTAAATTAAAACTCCCGAACAAAAGGGAGATATTATATAATCCATCTAATGATTGATGAACTCTCTGAGAATAGAGTAAAACACGTGTACAATATTTATAATTCATTAAATTCTTATATATTATTTCACAAAATTATCTTGAAAAATTCTGTTTTTATTTTATATTTTAAAATAACTTTTCTGTAATAAAAATTTCATTTTAAACTAGCTTTTTTAAGTTCGTGCAATGAAAATTTTTATTTATTTTTTAATTTTCTTAGTAAGCATAGAAAACTCAAACTTTCTTTTCTAAACCTTTATAAATTCGTCGCTTCCGTATAAAAAGGCGCTCTCTCAGTGCCCACGTCAAAAAGGTGCTATCTCGGCGACCAGTTCAAGAAAGTGCTATCTCGTAGACCATTTTTTTTTTGCTTCAATTTCAGTTAGCACCTATACCTACGGTATATAGACGGCTTCTACGGGGAATATCGCGTTCGGACAGTGGGACACGGTGTCGAAGTGTCTGACGAAGACTTCTACTGGGAATATCGAGTTCGGGCGGTGGAATACGATGTCGAGGTGTCTGGAGTCGATTAGTACGAGAATTTTAGTGTTTGGACTGTGGAATATGATGTCCATGTGAGTAATGTCCAGGACTCCCGGTAAAAGTCAGTCAAAGACATCTGAATATCATGCTCTACCGTTCCGACACAAAACTTCCCGTAGAAATCGTTCCGCGATGCCTGGACGTTGTATTCTATTATCCAAACGCGAAACTCCCAATAGAAGTCGTCCCCAGACACGTGGAATCTACACTCCACCGTCTTAACACGTAACTTCGCGTAGACGTAAGCCTCAAACACCTGGACACCACTTTCCACCGTCCGAACGTGAAACTCCCAGTGGAAGTCGTCTCCAGACACCTGGACTCCGTAATCCACTGTCCGAACACGATATTCCCTATAAGTCGTCTATATATTTTTTTCTATATTTTGTGTGTGTGTGTGTGTGTGTGTGTGTGTGTGTGTGTGTGTGTGTGTGTGTGTGTGTGTGTGCGTGTGTGTGTGTAAATCATTTATGTTCGTATTTTAAATTAAATATCGTGAATATTTAGATATTAGTACCAACTGAAATTAAAGCAAAAAACTATGGTCTGCGAGATAGCACCATTTTGAAGCGGGAGCTGAGATAGCACCTTATCGAACCGGGCGCTCAGATAGAACCTAATTGAAGCGGCCGCTGAGATAGCACCTTTTTATACGGAAGCGACGAAGTATAGTATATTTTCATTCCAAAATTGCAAATATAATATGTGTATACAATAACAATTTAATAGTAAAGTTAGAAAAATATACCATTCTATACACTCATTGTTATCAAAATAACTGTTATTAGAATCGTTAATGATTCAATAGTAAAATGAACTACGATAAAATATCTACAATGAATAAACATTAGTAAGGCAATATTCAAGTGAGGACACTGTACAATGAAAATGAATTGAAAAGCATATCGCGAACTATACATTAAAATTAGTAGGATTCCACAAGTTGTAGAAATTCATGATGAAAATTTTCGTTTTAAAAATGTTTGTTACGTTGATAATTGAACTGTTGCCGACAATGGGTAAGTGATTTTAATTTAATCAATAACGAAAATTTTGTTTAATTCAGATACACACATCATTGTTTAAATTTATATAATAAACTGAGCCTGCGGAACATTCGACAAATATTAAATGGATTTCAATGTACACTTAAAATGTATGTGGTACAATTTTAAAGTTTATTGTTCAATATTTACATAAATACTTCAATCTTGATTTTTTTTCAATCAAATACGATAACAGGTACACATTGGTCATTGTTTATGCTCCGAACTGCACTTAAGTAGTGTCATTACTGCTACAAAAAATATTTATGTATGCAATAATTGATTAATTGGTGTGCAAATATAAAACTGGAATTGACTCATAGATGATCTATATTATTAATGGTGTACCTAAATATTGCAAAATAGCGTCATTCGCGTCATTTTAATATTTTGTCATCATTTGAAGAAAATTATAAAAAATCACATGTAATATCTGTCAACATTTACGGTAAGCGTACGTTTGATAATTCAGAGTATTTTTACAGATTTAATAAATTCAAAATTAGAAGATATCTCTGAAGATAATGTATTTCAAGTATTATTGGATGATAGTATTAAAAATAGAATAATGAATAGATACCGGAAATTATTATATTCTTTTTCAAAGCATACTACATTTATGTTTTAATATTATAGTCTTAATATTATAGCAGTATTTCTATAATGAATAGACATATTGTAATTCCTTTCCTTAAGCGTAAAAAAACTTCTTAGTCTTTATCATTCGTGTAAAGTGAAATATTTATAAGTCGTGGCAAGTTTTTATATTTGAAAATTTTAAGTTGATAATTTTCATAGTTAGTCAATGGTAAGGCCGATCAAAAGTGTCTATATAATTTTTTTTACTTAAACTTAACGTAGCTAGAAATTAGCTAAACATTGCTGTACAGTTTATTGCGCGTGTTGCCAAAAATGGCTCTGTCAGTTCAATGATAACAAAATCGCTATTGAATTGTAATGATCATGAAATTACTATTTACTATCACTTATCTACATTTACAAATAACTAATCATTATCTAATCAATGTTATAATGTTTCTTACACGAGAAATTATATACAGGTCTTTTTCCTTTGAGCTCAAAACTCATAAACTACGTCGTTTCTATGCATCACCTGATTAAATAAAAACTCGGTTTCCTGCCTACATATTGAAATGTTGTATGCTCGTGATTCCTTTAATTTGATTGCGTTGTTCATGTCACTGTTTTTAATACTGTATAACGAAATTTTTTATTCGAATAGACAAGGAAGAAATACATACAATAGCATCGAGTGTAAGAATCCCGTAGAATTTTATTCTAATATATTATGTATACTGAGAAAATGAGTTATCACATTATTTAGAAAATTCTGTAAATTATACTTGGATACTTAGAAAAATCATAGTCAAATAAAATCATCTATATATTTGTCTATTGAAAAATGGATTTGGAACTACCTATAGCTCACATACAGGTATCAACACAGTAGTCCGTTGTCATGTTTATGTAGTTGTCTATCGAGATAATTAATTATAGGGGATACTTCGTTTTTATGCAGGTGAATATCTATATACACATAATATAATTCTTTTTTCTAGTAATGTACACATACACACACACATATACATATATATAAATTATTCTTGATCTTTATTGTATGTCATTCCTGCTATTTCATTCTATATGTAGATATTACTTCCAATATAGTTTATTTCATTTTTTATCAAATTAGTTTATATAATAATATGTTTAAAAATTTCTATTGTATATCCTATATATTTATCTTCCATATTTATTAATTTCAATTTTTTAATGTCATTATCCATACAAGAAAAAATTTTCTGTTAGATATAACTCGACTATAACTGAATTTTTTTACAGAAAGATACAAAGTATTCAATATGTATATATATATATATATATATATATATATATATATATATATATATAGTCAACACAATTGTATACACACTTTTTAGGATAACACTAGTTCCTAATTACAAGAAAATATTTAATGAAACTGCAGTAATCTTATATGAAGATGTAATAAATTAGCATTTATCGTAAAAAAACAGTGAAAATAAGATTTTTATACTTTGACAATATTCAATAAAATATGTTTTATTCGATTTTCCGCGAAATTCAAATAATCATAAAACTTCGCGGTGAAGAGCAGTGCTATTATCTTACGCGCCCGCACCTCACCTAATAACGCCTAAATAGATCCAACAGCAGTTACTACACTTTCTCTATAATGAAATTCGGCACACTGCAGGAGAGTTCTTCTTTGGAAGCGTCCATTCGGCGTTTGAGTGCCAACAGACCGAGTTCGCGCACTCTTCGAAACCTAACGCTTTTTCGGCGGGTTGTGCCCCTCCCCCACTACATCGATCCTATCTTACCTAAAGGTATCACGGCCGTAGCCGCGGCGAGCCGACCGCGCATTGCGTACGTGATCGCCGTGTCTTAGTGTGACCTCTACAACTTCGAGCTTAGCGACTTTTGTGTATGCTGCAGCTGAAGTTCGTCTCCTTATTTTGCTCTCCTTCTTTGTAGGCCGAGCTCCGGCAGTCATGCTTACTGCATGTTTACGCTTGGCGCGTCGGGCCAACGATTTTCACTAGAATTCGTCGCCTTCTCTGCTTGGCTTCTCAAAGCCTCGGGAATAATATTCAAGCATAATATTATATAATCTTATAAACTTTATTTTCACGATCGAAACTAGAGACCTTGACACTTCGAAAGCCTATTTCGCAATATAATTTTAACGTGATTTTTTGCCACGTTATAATACGTAATAATATTAGAGTTTACGTTCAGATTATATATTAGATTGTCAAATATCTCCCTTCCCCTTTTTTGCTCTTCATTCAATGCTTTATAAAAAGTGTTACAGTGGTCGGATTTACTTCAAATATGCGCCGTTTTGTTCGATAATCTTTTTCTATCTAGACGTCAACTTCATAATACCCCTCTCGTAGAAACCCCTTTCCTTCTTTGCGAAGAACTCGGACAGCCACTTTTCACAAGCCTCTTTTGAGTCCAACTTTACACCACCAAGGGCGTTCGACATGGACAGGAACAGGTGTTAATCACTTGGCACTATGTCCGGGCTATATAGTGGATGCGATAAAACCTCCCATCCGAACTTCTATAGCTTCTGACGAGTTATCAACGAAGTTTATGGTTTGGCGTTGTTCTGGTAGAACACTACACCCTTCCTGTTGGCCAATTGTGGACGCTTCTGGTCTATAGCCTGCTTCAAACGGACCAGTTGTTCACAGTAGATGGTAGAAGTAAGCATCTGGCCATACGGGAGCAGCTCGTAGTGGATAATTCTCTTCCAATCCCACCAAATACACAGCAAAACCTTCCTGTCCGTAAATCCCGGCTTGACCACTGTTTGGGGCGGACCACCGGCTTTGGACCACGACCATTTTCGCTTGATATTATCGTATGTAATCCATTTTTCGTCGCCAGTCACCATCCGCTTCAAAAGTGGGTCAAGTTCGTTCCGTTTTAGCAGCACATCGCAGCCGTTAATTCGGTCCAGAAGGTTTTTTTTGCGTCAAATCATGTGGCATCCAAACATCAAACTTTTTTTGTATCCAGCCTTCTGCAGATGGTTTAAAATGGCTTGGTAACTAACTTTCATCTCCTGGGCGATGTCATGAGATGCCACATGCCGTTCTAACTCGATAAATTCCATGATTTCGCGAAATTCATAAGACAAAAAGGCGGAAGGGAGATATTTGACAACGTAATACAAACAAATTTCTTCGAACTTTGTCTCAATTTTGACTTTTATTTGGTATACCAATGCATTATTTACTCGAAATCTTGATTTAATTTTTTACTCCATTATAGGTACTCGTCTGAGTTACAGCAGTATCAAAATTAGTGTCTTCCGCGAATATGAAGTACTATTTAATATAAGGGCAAATATACAATTATTTATATACGAATTTCATACAAATTAAAAAATTCATTTAGGTTTATGATACATTAGTTATCATAGACTTATGTTTATCCATTGACTCTTAAATGGATTCTTTATATCGAGAAAAAAAAATCTTTATGATTCGTTATCTGCTATGCCCAAAATAATATTGGATATTGGGTGAAGTGAACAAGAAATAACTGCTTTTTCTATAAGCATATAATTTAACAATAAGCTTGAACAAATTATTTCTGGCTTTTTCGATTATGAGAGAAAATAAATACGACTGGTGTCAGCTATTGGGTATTTGGATTTGAAAATGACATCAAAGATACTTGTTAGATATGTACACGTTTTTTAAGACAAGTTTTCTAATAGGAAATTTGTTGCTTTATCTGACCCCAATGCTTTATTAAGTGTCTTAAAATTTAAATATTATTATATATGCGCAACTATTTATTATATATCATATTTTAATATTATGGTAATTATTTATTTCAGCTAAGATTACTGATTCGGAGACAATAATCGGTGGTACTGAGGCACACGTAGGTGATTTGAGGTATCAAGTATCCATTCAAGCAAATGAGCAACATATATGCGGTGGCGGTATCATAGATAACTGGCTAATAGTTACAGTGGCTCATTGTATCGTAAATGAGAATAATTTTAATTTACACGATCAGCATTTGAAAGTCGTTGCAACTATAAATTATTTGGATAAAAGCCAAACATATGCTATTGCCGAGGTGGAAAAGGTCTACCTTCCGAAAAATTTTGATATGTTCGATTTTCGGTTTAAATCTGTCTTTCATTCGGATGAAGATTTTGCTATACTTAAGGTAATCAATTGATATAGTCGAATAAAAGAAATATTATTAATAGTTCAAAATTACATTTCGAATTATTTGAAAGCGAGCTCTTTCAATTCAATAATTAACTATTCTTCATAATTTAAACACATTGTATTGATTAATTCCTTTCAATTTATCCATGAGTAAATAAAAAATAATATAAAATCACTATTTTTTCCAGCTGAAAGATGAACTGAGATTAAGTAACAACTTTCTTTTAAAAAAATTGAAAATATCTTATAAATTTCCTTTACATTCAAAGAACAGTTTAGTATTAGCCGGTCACGGTGTAAATAAAATAATAGGTAGCGGAGAGCATCAAGACTTTATATCTGATGGTAGACTCCGATATGCTGAAGCAGATATTATATCAAATGAGAAGTGCAGTAACTTGTACAATAAAACTATTCATACGTTTAATTTTTGTGCTAAACTGAGGCAGCTTCCGAATCAAGCAAGAGGCGCATGTAAGGTAAATAATTAGTTCATATTCATTGTCCTAGGAGATCCTATGAAGATATTTATAAATTAACTTTTACGGCTACAATTCATGCATTGCTTGTGTCAGATGATTATGGAATAATCTTCCATCGAACCTTATAAAAATTACGAATATGACAAACTTCACTTCGTACTTTTCTTTGATTTAATTGAAACAGGCCGCTAAGTTCTGTCACCAGTTACCGATATTCATTCATGTTTTTGTTTTATAATTTGCAAAGTATTCTTAATATTTAGGTATTAATTTCATTTAAGTACATTGAACTTATGTAAAGCAATTTACAATTGAATTTATCTAAATCTATGTTTATGTTCGTATGTGTTTATGTATTAATCTATGTAAATTATTATATTCTTAAAAATTTTTTATTCTTTAAGTTTCTATCTGTAAGCATTTAGCTATAACTAGTATCTATTTTAATATATTATTATTAATTGAGTATTTATAATAATAAACATCTTATTTTGTTATTTTCAAGTATATTTGAATATAAAACTAGTATTATACTTGAAGCCATAATAACTAGTATTTTTTTTATCTTGTATTTATTTTCTATTTTGAAAAGCCCATTTAACATATGCTTAATAAATAAATGAATAAATAAATTGAAAATTTTGTTTTTAGGGAGACAGCGGTAGTCCACTGGTTAAAAACAACGAATTTCTTATCGGAGTTATATATCTCAGTCCCAATTCGTGTATTGAAAATAAACTTCCAGGAATATACATAAATATTTCACATCATTTAGCATTTATTAATAATGCTATAAATCAGAACATTTTCTCCAATATGCGTGTTTTTTCACAAATACAAGTCACTCCATCAAAATACAAATTCGTTGAAGATTAAATTAATTACCAAGGAAGAAACACTGTACAATTTCATGTTTACTATAATTTTATAAGAAGCGTCAAGTTCATGTTTTACAAGTTGTTTTTTTACAAGACGCAAAATGGTATATCGCAATGTAGTATAACGTAGAATGTAAATTTAAGCTGTAATTTTAAATTCAGGACTACTGGACGTAAAATATAAAAAATATTTTTAGCATATCTAGTTTAAAAACTATGCATAAAATCGAAAATTCTGTACGTATTTTATGAATTTAGCCATAGTTTATGTACATACATTATTTATCTATTTCATAAATCATAATGTTTGGTATCAAGTTTTTTATTTAAGCAATAAGCTAAAAAACTTGAATTTATCTTTTTGATATTTACACAAATTCAAAACTTTCCGCCAGATATACTGAAAATAGCATACACAGGTTGAGAACGCGATTATACGCCTACGAGTGATCGACAACGTATTCGAATCGACTTCGCCCGCTTTGTGCGCGACGATTATATTAGGACCTAAAGTAACATTTTACGCCCATGGTGTATCATTTATGATTATATCAAATTATGTAGAATTAAATAATGCCATATGATTTAATGACAATTGATGTGATAAAGTGATTGTAATGGACATCACAAACGAATAAATTACAAAATATTCGAGCCAAATTAATGTATAAGACATTATATGATATTAGGAATAAACTAGAAATTATTGACATGAAGTATATAGATTTAAAATTGTTAACTTACAAAATAAGTATTTTTTGCACTTGAAGTTATGTCTAAAAATTATAAAAAATAGTAGATTTTATTTAAAAGATAGATTAACGTTCAATAACGTTACATTACTTTCAACGCTTAGAAAGAAAATCACAAGAAATTGAAAGCGTGCTTACGAAACTTAATAGAACTTGTGAAAAGAGTGTTAAGCTCATAATGTATGTATTAAACAATAGATAACTCATGTATCTAAATTCATGTATATTGTTATCAGATGGGAAGTATGTACATAATTATTGCGTTTGCTTATTAATTACTAATCATTACTAATAATTTTTAATCAATATTAGACTTTTCCCGTTTCTAGGTTTTTATAAAAAATGTTATTATGTATCCTATTTTCATCGACAAGATTTAATGTGTTTTATCGCAGACTTAAGTTAGTAGCCTATATATGTATATCAACCCGAAAATATACTCAATTCATTGACATAATAAATAATAACTAAGAAAAACATTTTTTGATACGGAATATTAATGAAAAGAAGGCAACATTGGTAAAGGAGCTTACTTCTCGCGTTGGACGACGCTAATACCTTCTCGTAATTGAAAGCACCTAAAATTGTCCTATTCTTAAGTATGGTAAAGTTTCATTGGATTTTGTATAAGTATATGATATTGTAGGAGTCATCTATAAAAATGGATAATGCAGAACCGAAAAGATTTCTAATGCTTAATATTTTCAATTCCATGGCGTTTGCATGAGGTACGGAGAAAAATTTCTGTTGTGGTGAAAAAAGATCTTTAGATGTGCAAGTCTCTAACAAGATAATAGAGCAGACGTTTGAGCAGAATCTGAACCACCATTACAACTGTTCGCTATCAGTACTGCATGAACTAGACGATAAAATAGATATTAAGTCAAAAATTCGTATATCAATAATAGAAGACTTTATACTGATGAAGATTAATCGAAGATAATTTGTATAAAAATATTTATCGAAGTATTAACTAAGCATAACTACAATATCTGGAATAAATATTATGAACGAAGCCATCTAATAAATAATATATTTATTTTAATTTAATTGTATTATTTGTTATGAATTTAAGCTAAGCTCGGAAACTGCATAATGAACAATTGTTATTTTACGTAATTCACAATACATATTTTATATTTGGTAAGAAATAAATTAAAAACTATTTTTATATCTTATGTGTCTTTATTCTTTTATTTTATTTTTGAAATATTTGAAAAAATTTTGTGTAGTTCATTTGCAACAAAAGTTATCAACTTGCATATCTCAATGTATCTAGTTATTTCAATACGTTAATAATCAACTACTTAGTCAGATCAAAAATTTTCATTAAAAATTTTCTTTCAATCTAATCGGTAAAAGAAGCATGTATAAATACAGAGAACAAGTTCATTATTTCATTCATTCAGTGTGAGTGCGCCTGACAGTGCAGTTCTAAGTGTTACGCTCCAGCGCCGCGCCCGCATAGTCCTCAATCGCCGCCAGCCCAGACCCAGTCAAGGTGACACACACGTGCGAACCGACATAGGGTCTTTTCATCACGGACTACGCTGTGCGACGGACGGAGATCTCACACAGCGCCACACTTCTGCACCGATCCCCGACTACCTCGCACTCGCAGCCGGACCAGATCGAAGTCGACGTGCTGGCTCGAGAGCAAACGGACCAGTAGATTTGCCACATAGTCGGTGAATCACGAGAAATAAAAGCCAAAATATTAAAATTTTGACTCTGAGTTAGCACTTACACTTTCAACCCTCACTCTACCCTCTATCTCTCCGTCACTCCAACATCTCTCTCTCTCCACTTCTATCCTCTCTTCCTCTCTCTCTCCATCTCTCTCTCCCACTTCTATCCTCTTTCTCCCTTCCACTCTAACCTCTCTCTTTCTCTCTGTCTCACTCTATCTTTCTTCCCTCGCTCATCTTCTCGCACTCTCTCACTTCTATCTCCTCTATCGTCCCTCTCACTATCCCCTCTATCCGCTTCCTCTCTCTCTCCACTTCTATCCTCTCTTCCTCTCTCTCTCCATCTCTCTCTCCCACTTCTATCCTCTTTCTCCCTTCCACTCTAACCTCTCTCTTTCTCTCTCTCTCACTCTATCTTTCTTCCCTCGCTCATCTTCTCGCACTCTCTCACTTCTATCTCCTCTATCGTCCCTCTCACTATCCCCTCTATCCGCTTCCTCTCTCTCTCTCACTTCTATCCCGTCTCTATCTCTTTATCCACCTTCCCTTCCTCTCTCGCTCTCTCACTTATTTATTCTATCTTCCCTATCCTCTCTCTCTTTCTCTCTTTATCCACCTTCCCTTCCTCTCTTCCTCTTTGTGACGTCTATCTCCTATCTTCCTTATCCTCTCTCTCCCTCGCTCTCACACTATCATCTCTCTCGCTCTCGACCCTTTCTCCCCCCCTCGCTATACTTTATCTCCCCACCGCATCATCTCTCAGCCTACCCCCTATTCATCCCCCACTAACTACTCCCGCCTCCCCCAAATGTAGTTATCTGCCCACCCCATGGAAATGGAGACCGGCACCCCCTGTGACCTGGATGGTCTCCCCCCCTGAAGCTGGTGGAGATCATCCTAAATCTCTGTGACCAAATTTTTCAACTGCAAGGGCTGTTATCCTGCCCTCCTTCTGGCCTATCCGTAACATCATCAGGTTACTATTCCATCCCCCGGGAAACCCCAACCCCGACTGCGGGCCCATTTCAGGACGCCTCAAGCTTATGTCCTCCCGCCTCTACTAGCACCCCCTCTGCTAACCCCATGCCGACTCCGACCATCGAAGAATCCGGCTTAACTAGGCAAGGCAGAAAACGAACCCGTGTGGGTATGACAAATGCCAAACCATGACTCCGACTCGGAATCAGAGGCTGAGGAAAACCAAACCTCCGCTGCCCGGGCCCCGCCGCCTATAATCATTCGCCAGAAACTCATCTGACCCAAACTAAAATAGGTATGGAATCGGCAGGTATTTCTTTCCGTTGCGCCGTGAATACAACGGACTTCGTACGTATTTATACCTCCACAGTTACCGACTTCAGACACCTTACGGCCCATCTGGACAAAGAAAACATACAATACACAACTAACCAGCTCCAACAGAAGCGGGATCTTGTCGTAGTGTTACGCAGAATAAACGAAGCCATTCGGGATCATGACATCCTGAATGAGATAAAATCGAAAGGCCATGCCCCCCGACGCATCCACAGGATGCGAAACGGGGACAAAGTCTGGCCATTAGTCGCGGTCCATCTCGATCCTTCGTCTTCATCTGCAAAGTCGATCTTTGACTTACGCACCGTCTGCGGGCTTAGAATAAAAGTAAAGCTAAAAAAAATCTGCAGGAAAAAAGGGCCTGCGCTTTCTGCAGCCTGAATCACGCCACGCCCTTCGGCCCCCTGAAGGACCAATAGAAGGCTAGCCCTACCTGCGTAAGCTGCAAGGGTGTTCATCGGGCAACCTACCAGGGCTGCTCCAAAGCCCCTAAACAACTCTCCAAGAAACGGAGCCCTCCTCAAAAACTGGATAAGCTCACTAACCCACCCTTAACCAAAAAGGACAGCCCCCCTCCGCTTCCCCTGGTGAAGCAAGGCCCTCCCCAACCCAAAGACATCCAGTATCCACCGTCCCTCCCATGTGAACATAGCAGCCAACGCCAGAGCACCTACTGTAGCCATGTTGGCAAACTCGCCTCTCATCTTGTCCGAATTACACATCATCATAACACAATTTGTCACGAGTATCACCGCCGCCCTCCTCAGATCCACCAATGGGTTAAAAATCCTCAACTGGAATGCCAACGGCATCCTCTATAACAACAAAGCCCTGAAACTCCTCCAACTTCTGGAGGAGGAAGAAATCGGGGTCGCCTGTATTACAGAGACCCGCCTGAAATCCTCCCAGAAACTCTTCCTACCCAACTACTCGATCCTCAGGAAGGATCGAGAACACTTGAACGGTGGACGGGTTGCAATACTTATACATAAGTCACTCGGGCATAGAGCGATGTCAACCCCTGCCACCTGCGAGGCGATTGGAGTCGAACTCTTCCTTCAGAATGGCCTCCTAAAGGTGTTACCATTCTACAATCCACCAAAAATTCAAAACAGTTTATGATATATTAAGAATTAAGAATTCTTACGTTTCATTATTTTGTAAGTATTTCAATTGATTTAAAAGCCTTTCTAATTTTAACTTATTTACTTCTTCAAAAAAAAATTTATCATGCATACTTCTTATTAAGTTCGCCTCATATTTGGCTTAATCGCTTGAGCGATATTATAGATCTTTTATATAGTAAAATTTGGAACTATTCAAGAGTCTGGGAAATATATATTGCTCTCAAATTATATTTTATTTAATTAGATTATTGTATAAAGACTGTAAGACCGATAAAAATATTTCTTAATGTAAAAATTATGCATATATTATTTTTTACCTTATAAAATCAACCTGTACCTTTTAATTCCGCGCGCGTAAATTAGCACCGGATATTCGTGCGGAAAATAACGTCGAATCAATAACGTTGCGGAAACTAGCGCCCGTTTAGAAATAATATATACAATTAAATTTTAATATCTAGCTTATAATAATTTTTGCGTTTAATAATTAGATTTCGTTATTTTTATATTTTTGTTACAAAGACAGATATATCAGAGCTTGTGCCACAAATTATTGTATTTTTTTACTCATCATTAAAATACTGTGTTTGATTATAATTCCTAACCCGTCGTCTATTTCGGAAAATACTTCCTCCTCTTTCAAACTATCCTGGGATTTACCGCGTAAGATATTCCGTGGGGGACAGAAACGTTACAGCTTCAATAAATATTTAAAAAAGAGGAGTTCATAAATTATATATTCGGGATAAAAAACTTCACTTTGAATAATTTTTATTCTTAAGGAGTAAGCGTATGTTTACAGTGCATCCCCTGCTCCGATTCACATATTTATATTTTTCAAATACCACTAAATTTATTTTCGGATCAGAAGTCGTTTGTTCGTAAGTTTCAGTATTCGTCTTAATTTAAAAAACTAATTCACTTACTTGTTTTGAAACTGTAAATATTATAAACATTATCTTAAATATTTAGTAGCTATTTATATGTAAAAAATTGAATGTATAAGGTCGAACTCCGCTACAGAAAATCTGCGTGAATGTGCAGCTGGAAAATGTCGATATGAATCTACATTTAGGGATGGATCTTAACGTCAACGATACGGAGGGCTATTTACTTTATTTTTAAATCTGCCCTACAAATAATTGTTTGACCTCGACCAAGTTATGGTCAAGCACTTTACTTTGCTTGAAAATGTCGATTCTCGGAGAACACTGAGAGCAACAAAACGAACTTACGAATGCACAAGGAATTCAAATCATTTTACGAAAATCGCTTGAACGAGGTAGCAAGAATGAAGAAAACGAAAATTTATAATGTCATGCAATTATTTGCCATATTTTCCAGAGCGCGCTAACAGCTAGCGGCTCTGGCAATAAACTCGGAATTCATATCAGCCTGCGGAGCCTGCAATAGAGAACGGGGAATTCGAATTTAATGTAAGAATTTTAAAGCAATGCTTAATGTGGCAATAGGAACTAATGATGTTTCGTGCTCAACGCAAAGTGATTTGGACACGACATTTAGAGATTTTTTACCCGCTTCTGTGATAACTAGGATTTCGTATCACATAGATACGGTGAATTCGTTTTATTTCATAACTAAAATTATGAGCTAGACCGTACATTTTTACTTTTTGATCTTATTGTTTGTATAGGTTAAAAAGAAGTAAATGACAATAGTCGTAACATACTATTTTTATATGTTATTTAACGTCAGCGTAGGCCTATTCGCATAAGCAATTTAATAAGTAATTAGTAGATTTTACAGAGTTTATCTTATTCCATGCTGTAGTAAATATATATATATATATATATATATATATATATATATATATTCGGAAATTTCAGACAAAATTTACATAATCATTTTCTTTCGACCCATTACACTGTTCGTAAAGTTAATATTAAATTAATCGAGACTTTCCAAGTATGTAATATCGTTTTTCGGCAATGCCAGAGGAGAATTTTGAAACTCAGAAATTAATTAAACATATTCCGATAATACAAAATTCGAGTTATCACAGACACGGGTAAATCATCTGGAAACATCGCGTCCAAATATTTTTGCACTGAGCAAAAAACATTCTTGCCCCTCATTGCTGTATCGAATATTCTTTTGAAATTGTTGCAATAAATAGGAATCAGCTATTCTCAAACTGCTGGCCCCGCATGCACGCCAATAGGAATTCCGCGTTTACAAGAATCGCTAGCTGTTAACGCTTTCTGAAAACGTGGGAAAAAATGATACCGCATTATAAATGCTCATTTTCTTCATTTCTGCTATCTCGTTCAAGCAATTTGCGAATAACATTTTCACTTTCCCGTGTATCAGTAAGGTAGTTTTGTCGTTCTCGGTGATAAGAGGTCGAGATTCTCAAGCAAAGCAACGTGCTTCATCATAACGGGTTATAGATAAGTAATTGTCTGTACGGCTGGAACGAAAAGGGAGTGTGAACCTACGTGTCGCTGATGGTAATGTGTACTGCTAACATAGAAAAATCTCGATAGTTCCCAGCTACATATTTACACAGATTTCATGCACCGGAGCTCATCGTCGCAGCTGCTGCCGCGCTATAATGAGGCTGAATTCTGATTCTTCAACAAGTTTGTATAAATATCTAAGAATTTTTATATATAATCAGAATATCTTTCGCCTGTAGCACAAAAAAGTGTTTAGCGACTCGTGTCAGACCTTGTAGACATTTATCCCAAAGTTGCAGATGTCTATTCAAATAAGTTGCCTGGTATTAATAGTTGCTATTGTTTGATTTGATTAGATATTCGTATAACTAAGAGAGGCCATCTAGTAGCCGGTGATGTAACAGACTCTTTAAAATGCTCAATGCGGCACTGCTTTACCGTACTATGCGTATCGATACTAAGAGCCAAATCGGCGACTGATCTGAGTTTATTCCCTGTTAGCTTATTTCACGGCAACAATTACAATGCTACATGGATTATTTATTGAGTTAAAATAAAATGTTGTTGAACAGAAACATAGCCTATATTACTTCAGGTGTATTCAGGAATCTAATAAAAAAAAATTCTAAAATTTTTTTAAAATCCTTGAAGTTTTTTAGTAACAAAAAAATAAACGCTCACTTTATATAATAGTTAAATATATGGAATTTTAAAAATATTTTATTAAAAAATTAAGAAAATTTTATAATAGTCATAGAGATTGAATTCTTATGAATCACCATCAATAGTTATTGAATTATTGATTACTAATAATTGATATAAACCGTTAGAATGGAATGGCAACAGCATACACTGAAAAAATATTTTATAACTTCAAACTTATTGAATTCAAATATATTGGATACCTGTTAAGTGAATAATTTAGTTAATTATTTATACAAAATTTTACACAATTGTACAAAATTAAAAAATGTCGTTTATTTTTTTACTATCTATTGCCCTAAAGAGGATGAAAATAAATACGTAGATAGTTCTAGAACTATGAAGGGCAAATACAATTTTCATTGTAATGTAATTAATTTTTTTTTTAAATCAAATAAATTTTTCTGGAATTGAATAAATGAGTTTTATCCAATAAATGTTTCTTAATAAAATCCAAAATAAAGAAATTGTTCATTTCATATAAAAATCTTTTAGAAACATTAAAATAAATATTTATTTCAATTTACTTTTTTTTCGGTATAATCGTAGCTTCCGCCTATAAAAAATTAATTTACAAATATTTAAAAATGTAATTTTTAATTAAAGATATAAGTATAAATCTTAAAAATATAACACGAATTTGTTTATTTACATTAACATTCTATTTTCATAACCGTTTACAAACGCAATATTATTTAATAAATAATATGTTAATAATATGTTAATAATGTTGAAAAATGACACTTTTCTGGTAAGAAAGCGTTACGGGATGTCTGAATAAAATCATTCAACACCATATAATGTCTACACTTGAATGGTGCAAAACGATTGTTTAGCCATATTACTATCCTGATTATAATTTTACAATTATAAATTATTTGATAGTTATGAAAACAATGAGCTACTATAATCAAGCATAATAATGAAATCGATCAAATAATCTGTTCTTGTATATATATGTCTCTTTGTCCACCACCTAAAACAGAGTTTCACAAATTACAGTCGTAATCTTCATTATTTTCAAAAGCACCAAGTAAATGTGGATTGTTTATTATGGCGATGAGCTCGCTATATAAGCATAAATTAATAAGTTAAAAATTCAGATCATCTATACATTCTTCTCCTTTTTTATTCTTGAAGATACTCACAAAAACATAACTCAATGCTGTAAACGTTTGTACAACATTACAGAATAAAAAGCTTTTTATTATGCACGAGCCTACTGATATTATTTAGCAATAAAATAATAACAGTTACCATTAAAATCAGAACTCATATTGACACTATTCATATTCTCGTATACCAATTGAATTTCCGGGCACTTAACTAGCTGAGTCCTGCATGATAAGCTATATTATTAACACTCTACCAATCATATGGTAATGTAGCCAGTGCCGGATCCAGAATGATGTAGCCCCTAGGCTGAAGCACGATGGAGGCTGAATTATAAAAATCAAAATTTTTAATAGAAAAAAAAAACAATTAGTAGGAGGAATAATAAAAGCCAACTTTTGTACTAAATAATTTTTGTTGCTATTCTTACAGAGGTATTTTTCTTCATTTTTTTGCAAACTAATCAATGAGATCTGAAATATCAATTTCTTTCGTAATATCGAATTCGGTATATAATATGGTGCTTAATCGATAATCTGTACTTTATTAATTTCAATTTTTATTATGCCCATTCACCAGTATAATTATGTGTTAGTATCAAGTTATATATTTTAAACGTAATTTCAACGTTTGAAAAATAAGCTTTTTTTGTCTTATTCCACCTAGAGTGGAATTAACATGAAGCGTTCATAACTTATTCTCCGTTCATTTTATAACTGCATCGATTACAATAATTCTTAAAATGAATATGTTCAAGACCAATAGTTCATCTCTGTTATTTTTAGAAGCATTATTGAGTGACTCAGTATGTTGTCTTATTTTTTGAGGGCTGTGTTAATTTAATTCGCTCAAACATCCAAATCTTTCATGAACTTCTTCATAAACAGATGATCTTTTTTCGACTAATGAAAGAAACTGATCAAACACCGGAAGAAAACTTTGTTCGTCTGTATTTGTGTTGATTTTCAGTTGCATATTATTTTGAACAGTATAATTTTGCGCCTTAAAGCTCTTATTCTCGAAATGTATTGCATTGAATTAGAATACAGCTTGTATCAAGTCGGATTCAGAACTGACTCTTCAAGAAACCCTGCTCTGGAGTGGTCGATTTATTAAAACATTAAATCTGCGGAAATTAATATCGGTGTTAATATTACCGGGCGGCCGCAAATCTTTGAAGATCGAGAATTGGCGACTTTGCTTGATGAAGATTCTTGTCAAACGCAAGAAGAACTTGCTGAAGCATTGGAAGTTGACCGAACAACCATTTCCAATCGTTTGAAAGCCATGGGAATGATCCAAAAGCAAGGAAATTGGGTGCCTACGAACTGAAGCTGAGAGACGTCGAACGGCGTTTTTTCACTTGCGAACAGCTGCTTCAGCGACATAAAAGAAAGGGTTTTCTGCATCGTATCGTGACTGGAGATGAAAAGTGGATACGTGACGATAATCCGAAGCGAAGAAAATCATGGGGACTACCCGGCCATGCATCATCATCGACGGCCAAGCCAAATATTCATGGCGCCAAGCTCATGCTCTGTATATGGTGGGACCAGCTAGGTGTGGTTTACTATGAGCTTCTGAAACCGAATGAAAGGATCACAGGCGAGGTCTATCGACGACAATTGATGCGTTCGAGCCGCGCACTGCGAGAATTAAATTTAAAATCGATGTTAATTTAATATTAAGCAATCAACAAATATTAAAAAAACAATATTTACCGATTTATTTATTGATCAATCGAGATTGGTCTTGATTTTTTAAAAAATTTTCTAAAATAAAATTTTTAGCCCGAGATCTTGTTGGAAGCGAATTAATTTCTATTCCAAATTCGATTGTTGTAAATTATGTAGGCACATGTATTTGTTTGAATTTCCTATTATAAGATCATTGACATTATAATGAAGTTTGATTGACCATTGCAATTCTTGGAAAACCATTTTATAAATAACACATTTTTATATATTAATATTGGGGGCTCTGGGAATTTGACAGCATTGTTAATAAGCAAAGCCTAATAAGTATATTTACGCGTGACCCAAACTAATGCACCCATAAACATGCGTTGCACGTGTCAACTTCTCATTTTACCTCATAAGAAGTTATTGAAGTTGAAGAATTGTTCTCTTAAGCAAAATAATATAATTTGTTCATATTGGAAATTGCACTTATAAGTTCAAATCAATATTCGCTATACTCGGTTTGTGTAATACAGATACATAAATTTTTTAATTTCGATTAAATGTTTTAAAACATGTACTTAATGATTCTTTTCACCCATAAATTTAATTATCTTGTCCGTGATTAAGTTTCGTGATTAGTGTGAGCGATATAAGAAAGTTCTTTCGTAAATTTATGCGTAATGTTATATTTTTGCTCACCTTAAAAACAGGAGCCGTTAGACACGTGCCTACTTTGCCAAGTGTCTAAATCCGGTTCAATGTGTAGCTTTGCACGAACGAAAATTCGCACGCAAAATCGAATTTTGTGTATACTTTTAGGAAATAGTATATTTCAACAAAAACATCGAAGTAGATTATTTACTTCATGGGAATAAAGAATCCCCCAAGTGTAAAGGAGGGAATAAATCTCATAAAGTAAAAATCGACTTATATGCCAGTTTTGGTTTCTATTTTACACCATGAGAACAGAAAAATCACGCTAAAATTGTGATTTTGAGGCTATAGTACTGTACAATTTTTTTTGTTAGTAACTTCAAAATATTAATTAGGATGACACTTAAAAGTGTTTGAGCCGTTTGAAGCATATAGGCACCTCGATCTTTTTGATCTATTGCAGCTCTAGCCCTTCGGAACTTTCAGTTCTTCAAGTGTGTCAAAGTTAAACATTACAATATACTGATAGAGAAAAGTAAAGAAGTATCGAGTCAATCAATATATTAATGAAAAAAAAATTATATAATATACATTTCAAAATGATTAGTTGTCAAGGTATAGTTGTTTGGATCGACCAAATAAAAAATTGTATTATTTGTACTTCGAATAATCGATATAAGCGAGATCAAAGAATGAGTAAAAGACCAAATACTAAAAATTGATAATTAATTGAATAATTACGTTTATATATTCTTATTTCATTCCGTTTCACCAATTACCTCTAAGGGAACTATAATTTTTCAACACTTAAGTATTGCAATCACAATCTTTTGACTTTATCTTTAGGTGATTAAGCAAAATTATAAAACTTTTATTTTATAAGGAAAGTGTGGTCAGAAAACAATTTATTCTTATTTATTTTAATTTCTTAATATTTATTTTCGTATCTTTTTGTTTTAATTTTGTGTATTAATCTGATACATCATATATTGTATAAGCAGTATAATGTTGCACCAATATGTAAGCGTATTAAATACTATAATTGAACCATTGGAAAATTTTAAAAGAATTTACATATATATTGTGATCAAAATAATAGTCGTTACAATCATTTGCAACTGAATACTAAAATGAGTTCGAATAATAATATGCGCCAAATGAATAAAACATAGTGAGGAGAAAAAATTACGATATTCTTACAATGAAAAGGAATTGTTATAATCGTCCTAAGTTAATTTTCAGAGAAACAGTTGTCGAAGATGTTCCAAGATTTTATAATGAGATATTTTATATTAGTAATTTTTTTTACTGTAGCAATCAAGCCTTTTCCAAATTCGGGTAAGTTATTAATATTTAAAATAATTGAATTATCGATTGTCATAAACTATTTCATACAAAAAGTTGCAATATGCAAATAAGAATATAAATATTTATGAAATCAATAGATAGATTAACAAGTTCATTCATTTAAAATAATCATAAAAAAGGTAAAAAATGTTATAATGTATAATTTCTAAGTTATGGGTGTAATAAAAATGACTGCTACTGTACGTAAAAGTCTGCAAAAGTCGAAAAGTAAATAAAATAGAGTAACTATTGTAAAGGAAAATTATTTCGACATTTGAGAGTAATACATTATCCACTTCAAATATTAAAATAATACGATACCAACTTCAATGTTGACTAGGGACAATTCTAACGAACTCCAATCTTTTTTATTCAAAGTTGGGCTCATATAATTTCAAAATTTAAATGGAACATTATGATACTTTCATCGTCATTAGATACATCATCAACATAGCTATTGGAAATATTATAACTAGTAACAATATTTGCCATAACAACATTCTCTAAACATCGTTAGTCCTTGATACAGTTGGCATGGGTCTACGATTGGCCCACTTAATGATTATTGTGCGTCACCCAAAGTATCATTTAGAAATCCATTATTTGGTGAATTTAAACATACTCATCGTATTTAATGAAAAATATAAAGTTATAATTACAATAATCTTTTTTCTACATGAAAATTTTCAATTACTTCCAAATATTCTGTAATATTTTATATTTATTTAATATTTAATAATAAGTTTATTTTACCCAGAACTTTATATTTATTTTGTTTTAGACAAAAGTACATGTACTGTGTCTTTTATTACACTTATTTTTTTATGATTTCTGTATGGAAATATTACAATGCAATAATATTTGCCAACTTTACAAATGGTAAGTATAGCGTTTCTTAGAAGAAAAATAATTTTTTTAGGCGTTTGTACAGATTTACCCTATCTTTGTGTTCATTATTCTTTGGGCAATTTCATTCGTTGAACATTTGCTATATACATGTGGTAAACCATATTAAAATAATATATTTAAAAACATGTTTTATGCTTATAGATGCCATTAGAAATTTTGTAAATGCTTCCACTTTACTTACAAGGAGAGTGTTCCAACTTTGAAACAGACTTTTAATGAAATTTATTATTCTGAATTCTTGATCGTTAATCAGATGATTAAATGATTCGAAGTCAATCTTCATGCTCAAAACTTCCTTAGATATGTTCTTATGAATTTTATAAGGTGTACTCAGATAATAAGGTGACTTTTTGGTTTTCTCAAAAAATATTTATTTATTAATCAATACTTATGTTGTTTCCTGCAAAGTAACACACTTCAGATATAATACACTTATGCCAATGCCTTTTCCAATCATCGATGCATTTCTGATAATAATTTGCTGGTATAGCCTTGACTTTTTTCAGAGATGGAGTTTTTATCTCCTCAATCGTTGAAATTCGATTTCTTTTAATGGGCCTTTTCAGTTTTGGGAAAAGAAAAAATCACTGGCTGCCAAATCTGGTCAATATGGAGGCTGAGGTATGACTGTGGTGTTAGTTTTGGCCAAAAAATCTCTCAGAAGTAACGATAAATGAACATTATCGTGATGCAAAAGCCATGAATTGTTTTTCCAAACTTCCGGACGTTTTTTGCGTATCGCCTCTCACAAATAACGCATAACTTCAAAGTAGTACTTCTTATTGACCGTAGGACCTTATGGTAAGAATTCATAATGTACTACGCCACGGTAATCAAAGAAGACAATGAGCAAAATCTTGATAATTGATCGAACTTGGCGTCTTTTCTTTGGTGTTGGTTCTTCTGCACTCGTCCGTTGGGACGATTAGGTTTTAGTTTTGATGTCATACCTATATACCTATGATTCATCATCAGTTTTAACCGTTTGAGAAAATCAGCATCATTATTGATTTCAATCAACATCTCCTGAGCTATGGTCATGCGATGTTTCTTTTCGGTTCGATTCTTTAATATCCGCAAAAATAGCATTGCATGAGCTAATAAATATGCCAACATCTTCATAAACTTCTCTGACAGCTATTCGATGATTTTTTAACACAATATCTTTCACTGCTTGAACGTTTTCATCCGTTGTTGACGTGTTAGGACGTTCAGGACGAGGTTCATCTACAACATCATCTCGGCTTTCTTGGGACAGCTTGTACCATTTATACACATTCTTTTGTACTCAAAGTACACTCACCGTATGCAGCTATCAAGATTTCAAGAGTTTTAGAGCACTGAATTCCATTTTTGACACAAAATTTAATGTCAATTCCTTGCTTTATTTTTTTGGTAAAAGAAAATCGTCGAGCACACGAAACACTTATAACTTTGTATGTCTGTCACAAACAATCAAATAATTCTATAGAGCTAAAACCGTGAATATAAGCTCTATACACCTGTACTAACACAAACTAAAAAAATCGATAATCGAATGGACGTAGCCCTTGATATTGGCAAAGTCATCTTATTATTTGAACACAACCTCGTAGATTATATATCCGTGGACATTTGCATACTTCCGCCATATCACTAACTGCATTAATTTATTTTCATGTCTCTGTATAGTTTCTACCCGCATATGAGAAGTCACTTTACTCCATTTCCAGCACAGGTTTTCATACATTCTCACTTTATCTTAATCATTAGATTTAATTCAAGTATACGAATAGCGTTAGTTGAATCCATAAATATGGAATAAAATATCGATTTTTATAATATTATAAAATTACAAAATTACAAATCTATATATTATAATAAATATTAATACTTGATGAATGGCAATACTGTAAAAAAAATTTTGTTGATATTTTAGTTCAGGATAAATATGTAAATATTGAACTTTAAATTTCAATAAATTAAAAACGAATTGAATGAATAAACAAAAATAAAAATCATGTTTAGTTAAAATTTACAATGGATTAATATTTCATTATAAAGATGTTTTAAACAAAGTAGTTTACACACAATTGGTATCAAAGAGGAGCCAGCATACGATTAATGTCAAATTTTCCATCAAAATTCAGTAAATTTCGGCCACAATAATTTAGTAAATATGACGAATCAGAAAATTTAAATATGTCAAACAAATCTTTTGTAATAAAAGGACTGTAAATTTTAGGGACAGAAATTTTGAAGAATAAGGTTTAAAGTAGACCATGATAGTAACCGTACCTTTCTTATTTTTCTTCGTTTTATTTAAATTATCAGTTTCATCTGATATTAAATACTCCAAAATCTCTTGTTCATGTCATTTCGTTTAGATACATATAAAAAAGCATATAGAAATTAAGTATTACCTTTCATTAAATTTAGAGGTAAATATGTATGCATTAATAGAAGTGATATCATAGTTACAATCTAATATTTGCAAAAAAAAGGTTCAGATTGAATAATATCTTAGAAACTCGTTAATACCTATGGGACGGGAAACTTTTAATCTAAATTATAAGCCTATTGCTCAGTGCCAGTATCATGATGAAAAGATTAATTAATTTTTTTAGTAAAACTGAAATACAAAATTTTTAAAATATACGATAAAATAACGATATATGAATTTTTGCATGAATACAAGTGTAACTACTAATAATTTTCTCATATTTCTTAATTAACCTATAATAATTCATAATCCATACAACAGAGATCTGTTCCGTGAAGTATAAAATATTTCTAATGTAGAAATCAAAACTGCCGATTCGGAATAGGGGCTTAGTGCATACTTAATAGACTTTACACATTATCGGATTAATATGAAATGATTGGGTGTGAAAAGCGGAAAAAAGAATATCTATGTGAAAGTGTTGTGATAATCGAGATGAAAGAACATGGTTGTGCAAATGTAAATTTCAAGAATGTGTGAAATCGAGAAAAACAGCAATAAGATGCATGGAGGTTATGGAATTCGACGGAGAAATGGTAAAGAAACGAAACATGTTGAAAGCGTAGATCGTACTGAGGTTCTAGAGGTAAAGGAAATAAGATGGGATCAATAAAAGAAAAAAGAGATGATCCGGAAGAACAAAAAAAATTAAAATAATTCAAAAAATGAGCAAAATAACTTGTCGAAGTACTTATCATTAGAAAATTTCAAAAATGATGTCTTTTCGAGAAAAGACAAGGTATTGCACTCTCTGGTAAGGCAGATACCACTACAGATGGATTGAAAACAATCAACGTGATCAAATAAAAAAAGAGTGACAAGTCTATAGAGAAAGTGATTAAATAATAAAAGAATATAATATCAAAATAAAAAAAGAATAGCAATGGAAATAGAAAAATAAATGGTCATAATGAAAAAAAAACTACTGAAACAGTTAAAGCGTAGTATATTGATTAAAACCAGCATTTAAGGAATAAAGTACTGGGTCTAATAAAAATGTTGGAAGAAAATAAATAAAAAATAAGACAACAATTTAATTATAGAACAGTTCAGAAAAGCATTGAAATAAGAGGAAAGGGTGCGAGAAGAAAGCTCTGACAGAGCGTGCAACTAATGAAGGAAAGAAATGCAGAGACACAGAGCGATATGGCAATAAGAAACTGAGTATAGTAAGTCAAAATAGAAAGATAAATAAGGAGAAGGTATATGAATAACAGAGAAAAATAAGTGCATGACTGAATACGTACAAAAAAGTGCTATGAAAGTTATGAGAAAAAAATAAGAACTTTTTAAAATAAAATACAATTGACAAAAATAAGAACTGACTTCAACGGCATAGGAATAAGGATACAAGACGATCTTACTGAGAAAAAGAAAATAGTACAAGAATGGGTAGAAAGCACTGGACTGATAGAAAAGAAGAAAAATAACAACATATGCATAGGATTTGGGAAAATAAAAATAAACGAGGTACGATGACGATGGACCGACAGAGAAGACAAAAAAATATCAGGGACAAAAACAAGAAAAACGTAGACGAATCAACAAGCCTCTCTAGAGTAATATGAGCTTTACTGAGGAATGAAACTGACAACTCGAACAAAGAAGAGAAGTGAAAAGGAGGAGAATCCGAAAAAGAAGAGTAATTTTTAGACTAGATAGAGACTATAATCTGATTAATAATTAAGAAAAAACATAAACAAAAAAAGCAAAACAGAAGACGAGCAAAATATGTAAATAGTAATCAAATGACATAAACATGCGTGTCAGGCAGGGAAAATAAAGTGGTCAGACAAAATAAAGAGTTTTAGTTATAAAATAAAAATAACGTACGGAACTGCATTCAGTTTTAAGCCTAGCTTATGTGTGATTTTGTTTATTATAAGTACATTATATGGAAAATGTAAAAACTCCTTTAAAAAGCTATATACGAAACGAATAAATAAAAAAATCTACAAATAAATGACGTATACATTAGTGAAAAATATATTAATAAATAACATTGATCGTCGCATAACAGCATTTTATAATGTATTGTAATCGAATATTAATACACTTACATCTAAGAAGAATAAATTATTAACACTTAATAGACTTATCAAGGCTAAAAGAGAGGCTAATAGATTAGATTAACTCACGTCTTCTATGTCAATATTGATTTTAAGAAACTTACGAAACTTGAGAACTAAAGTCACTAATTTAACTAGACTATTGTTTCGAAAATTCATCAATGGTATTGAAAATAATATTGTATTAAGAGAAATTTCCAACCCTTTTTGAATTGCATCACTACATTTATAAAAATATGTTAATTTTACGTCTGTGCTGAATTATGGTAACGTCCATAAGAATTTTATGCATGGGATATAGTATCACTCTTCCCTAACTACTTTTAATCAAGCTGTACTACTTCTAGTAGTTCACTGCATTTCTTGTAGAACTTTAACGCCGTTATTGATCATTTTTCTACATCAAAATTGGATGACATTCCGTTAAAGTTTATTCAATTCTGTATTAAATTCACAAATTAACCTTATTTGTTACTTTTTAAATTCACTCGGTTTAATTTATGTGTTTTCTAGGTCCTGGAAGGATTTTATCATTCTTTCAATTATTAAAAAAGGCTGCATCAATGATATTTCTAATTATTGCTCCATACAACCTTTCATTCGATAACTACAATCTTTTATACTGTTATTACAATCAAACTTGAAAATTGCCTATCTGATAGTATATCTTCTTATCAATATAGATTTATAAAAGATAGATTAAGGGATCACTAGTTTGTTTATTGTCTGCAATTATGTGTTTTCTTCTATAGAAAATAAGAAACAGATATATTTATTTCGGATGAGATATATTTCGATTTTTCTAAAGCGTTCGATAATGTTAATAATATTTGAATTTACAAACTCTACAACTTCAGAATACAAGATAAACAGTGTTTACTTTCTTCCTATTAAAATTATAGTAGATAAGCAGTTCGAATCACGAGTTCGATAACCTATTTCAATTACATCCCTTCTGGGGTATCTCAAGACTCTCATCTGGATTCATTAGTCTTCAATATCGTTATAAATGAGTTACCGAACTTCTTGTTTGTTCTTTGCTTGATTATGCTAAGAGTTACTCGTCAATATCGTCCCCACTAGAATGCTAAAACTTCCAAGGAATATTGACGTCCCTTTTCACCTTTACAGTTTAACTATTTTATAAATAATTCATATACTAATCGAATGGAATCAGTAACTACTTTAGGCATAGTTTCTAAAGGTTCGTTTACAATTTATAAATATATTGACTATATCTGTTTTAAGCATAATAAATTTTTATTAAAAGATACGTAATTAATTTGAACTAACTTGCTGCTATATTGAATCTTTATAATTCTCTCGTTTTACGCTGCACTGCCATAGGGCTCCATCATCTGGATTCTTTATAATGATATATATTTAACACGTCTTAACTCTATTCATCATAAAATTCTACGAAATTCATTTCAATTCCTTTAGTTAATTTAAGACTACCTATATATTGAAACCTTTCGACCACCACGTTTCATTTTTAAGACTAAAATACAATTTCTTGCACATTGACTTTCTACTTAATTACTCTGAAGTGTTACTTATGTATAAGATTTTGCATAAATAAAATGTAAAATGTTATTTAAAATTTTATAAAATTTTGTAATAAGATCTAAATGATTTGTAAAATAATAATAATAAATAGTAAATAAATAATTGATTTTTTAGCCGCAATAATAAAGCCAGAACAAATCATCGGGGGTACTGAGGCACATGTAGGTGAATTGAGGTACCAATTGTCGATACAAGAAAATGGTAAACATCATTGCGGAGCTGGTATTGTGCATGAAATGATTGTAGTTACCATAGCTCGGTGTCTGATAAACGAATCTATTTCTAATTTTTATGAGCAGAAACTGACAGTTGTTGCAACAATAAATACTTTCAATGAAAGTAAAACGTATGCTGTCTCCGACATCGATAAACTCTATCTAATGAAAAATTTTAACATACAGAATTTTCAATTGGCATCGATATTTGAAACAGAGGAGGATTTCGCTATACTTAAGGTAAATTGCTAAATATAATTGATGTTGCTTAGATAGAATTCTAAATTCATATATATATATATATATATATATATATATATATATATCAAACATCATCACGCGCGCATACACATGCATAAAGAACAACTTAAAATACTCCTTAAAAAATTCATTATAATAGATGCGTCGATGATCTTAAAATGCCCACTTACAAGATAAAACTACACGAAGAATATTATAACATTACAATTTTTTTGGATTATGATTTAGCATTAAAAATTAGTATTAATAAAAATATTCATTGATTGCATGTAATAAATTATATTTTTCTTTTGCATAAATAGTAAAAAATAAATAGGCTTGCTTCAGCTTGCACGTTAATATAATAATATCGTATAAGTTTCAAGATGAAAAAATTTTTTATGTTATAAAACTCTAACCAATATTAAATTATCATAATTTTAACTTAAATAGTGAACAAAAATATAATAGTAAAAATTTAAGAATGAAATTTAATTATAATTTATATTTTCCAAAATGAATTTTCAATATTTTGCATTAAAATCTTGTTGTATTTTCTGACATTCAATGATATGTTGAATAAGTTATTAAATTATTTTAAGAGAATAAAATTATCAAAAATATAAAATTATAAATAAAAAAGGAAGCCTCACAACTGAAAATATCAATTTACATAAAACGAATCCTGAAAATTTAAACCAATTGCAGTGTAAATTAAATTTTTTACTAAAACATATTGTTGATAAATCTAAAAATAACATTAGAATATATACAAAAGATACTCTCTTTTCTCTTTTAAAGTAAAAATTGTTTGAAAATTTTAAATTTAAAAGTGCAAAGAAAATCTAACATCGACAATAGGGCTAAAAATTAATTTAAAACGTTTTTATCGATAAATCGTTCGAATATGAGTATTTTAATTTTTAATTTTTTTTAATAATATTTTTAATTTTTCTTCATTTATGAATTCTACCGACGGAAAATCAGAAAATTAAATTCTGTTCAAGTTATTATTTAATTTATCGTATTCGTCTGAAAATTTCTCTCCTGTGGTTGGTGTCTTGTACGGCCAGAGGTAAATTAATCATTTCATTTTGACAAAAATAAAAGTTAAATTATCATTTATCAAAAGTTAAATTCATTTATCAGAGATAAAAGTTAAAAACTTCTATTATCGCAAGAACATCTGCGTATCGGGCGCTTTATCCATTGCACAGTACTTGACTGAGAATTTTACGCTGGTAGTGTTGGGCGAAATATCCGAATTCTCATAACCAGGATGCCTTATACAGACTGCTGATCGTAGTGGCGACATAGAATGTGTGAATTATTTTTTAATCAATTAAAAATCGATCTTAGAGTTTCTTCATTCGTGAATTGCCCAGTCTCATTTGGGTATAAAATAAAAATAGTAGACAGTTAAAATTCATTCATTAAAATAAAGCAAGAACAAGATATTCATTTATTCGGATAATATTTTTCTTTTCTTTTTAATAAAAATCATTCAAACCTCTATTATAAAATATAGAAATTCAAAAGATATTTTTGGCCCACTGGCAAATAGTTTAAAATAATTATATTTTCAGCTAAAAGGAGGATTGAGACTAAGTAACAATTTTCTTTTAAAACAATTGAAAGCACATCCTAGATTTTATTTTCATACACTGGACACTTTTGTAATAGCCGGATATGGTATCAATAAAATTGTAGATAATGATAATGGGCCTGTCTATATGCTTGACGGTAAGCTACGATATGCTGATGTAAAATTGATGTCTAACGAGGAATGCAGTAAATTGTACAATACAATGATTTTAAGTTCGCATTTCTGCGGAAAAGCGATACAACTTCCCGATAAGCCTCAAGGAACGTGTAAGGTAATCATAAATGTAGAGACGCAGTACATTTCGTGATTAGGAAATTTGTTAATTAGTTTTTTTACGAATTGAATTAATGATCTTAGGGTGACAGCGGCAGTCCACTGGTTAAAAATGGCGATGTTTTTGTTGGAATTCTCGCCTTTAGTCCTATAACGTGTATCGAAGACGAGCTCCCAGGAATTTACATCAATATTACATATTATTCAAGATTAATTACCAATGCTATAAAAGGTTACATTGCATCTAATTTGAACACTTACGCTTATGTACCAATCAATGATTCAAAATATACATTCGTACTTGAATAAAGTAGATGCATCAAGGATAATATTCGTACACGTTTTTGTTCGCTTAAACAGTTTACTTGATATCAGAAATTATGCATTTGTAGACCTTATGATTATAACTAATTAATGCCAAAGTCATTACAGTCGATCATTGTGTTAGCTGAAAAAATATATATTTATATGCGAATGATTAATATATAAGCAAAATCAATTGTATATGGAATATATTAAGCTTCGACAAGGTTCTGCAAATCGACAATTGAGCAAAAATGTTTCACGGGTGAGAAACATTATTTTCATCCGAGATGCAAAAAACATTCTTTATGATCCTGGGCCAAGAAGTTGAATGCTCTGAGGACAATTCAACTTTATGGTGTAGGGGCCTAATATTCTTAAATAACAAAAATACATTTCAAAACACTTGGGATGTTTCACGAACGCGATATCTGATTTGTCTACTCGGGGATTGAGAAATTCTACACCTTATTTTATAAGAATTATGCGCCAATGTATTTTATTTGATAGAAGAATAAAATTAAAAAAGTATTAAAATTGTTAACTTACCTTAAACGTAAACGAAGTACAATCTATTCGTAAATATGGTTTTACAACGATATTTTATTGAATTAATATAGATTGGGAATACGTATATGCAATATTTTAAAAATGATTTCTTTTATAACTAAAAAAATTCTATGCCACCTTTTCTTATCATATAAGGACTTGTCGATTTTCATTTTTTTCATTTCTTCATATTGTTACTGATTGTAAATACGATAATGCTAAAAAAGATCAAAATTAAGCATGGCAATGAAAACATACTTACAAATATGATTGTTACATTAAAAAAAAGTACGAAACACTTAATATATCTAAATTGTAATATAAATTAATAAATATTTCTATTGATCTTACAGTCTAAATAAATAAATTAAAATTAAAACATAATAATATCAATAATTTATATCAATATTAATGCATATCAATATATCAACTACAGCAGATCTTTAATTAGATCTTTATAAAGGTGATGGGGACAGTCAGATTGCATTTTACTAATAAAGAATTTTTTTCTTCAGGTAATATATTTTTATTTCATATTAGTCTACGGGGTGATTTTAGACATGGATAGTCTGACTGTCATTATAATTTTCAATTAATTATATATTGATAGTATTAATATTGATATAAATATATATTGATGTTATTATGTATTAATTTTAATTTATTTAATTGGTCTCTAAGACGAATAGAAATATTTATTAATTTATCTCAAAACTGTCGATATAAGTACAATTAAATTATTTTAAATTGTAATCTGTTTGTACGTTTCGAATACAAAAATCCTTGATGTCTATGGAGTTAGCAAGTAATATTTAGATTACTTTTTATTTTAAGAATGGTATTAGACATAGATTCAATAAAGGCAAACAAATACATAAGTAGACCTGAACGTTTCATATGTTAATACGTAACATCGGGTTGGGATCAAAACAATTGTACTTATTAGGATCATTCGTTAGGAGACAAATATAGGAAGAGATAACACAATTTACTTAACGAAATTCTTGTTTTAATTTAAATATCTTTTATTGAAAGCTAATGAATTAGAATAATATTCTATGATTTTAAAAAGTCGAACAGATACTATATTTTAAAAACCTTCTTTCCTTCATAATATTTCGATGTATTTTCTTTTAAAACTAAATATTTAACATTATTTTAAAAGTGATTTTGATAAAAATTGGAATAATTTTTTAAATCAGTTTGTTTTTAAATCACTGTATCATTTATATCTTTAAAATGGCACTATTTTAAAGATTAAAATCATGTTTTTTTATTTTTATATTTATATCTTTTATGATAAAAGACAAATAATAAATAAAAAGTATAGTTTATAGAAAAATATACCTAATTTACTTTTTAAAACGAGTCTTGCACTTTGAATATTTTATAGAACTCATTTATTGAAGATATGTTAATCGTTCGAATTCTATTTTTAAAGTAAGTATTCTTCGTGCTCAACCCTTTCATTTATAAAGTCTATGGAGTTTCAGGGCCACAAAGAGACACAGAGAAATGCTGCATTAATGTATTCATATAAGAATTGTCTTATAAATGCTGCAAGTAAAAAGAGAACTGCCAGGAATCATAGTATAATTGTAGGACATCATTTAGTTGTATAACTCATTATTAATTTGAGCTAGTAGACAGTAAAAAATTTAAATAATTACAAATAATTAGCGAATTTAAAAATTCCAAACTTGTTTTTTACCTTATTATTATAGAAACTTAGCTACAGTAAAGAAAAGTGACTAAAGTTTATTTTTTGATAAATTCGTGTTGAGCCGCATATTATGTGGAATTTATTTCGGTATAATAAGTCAGTTTCATTGTCTTTATTCTACCGAAAACTCATCGACTTTTTTAAGTATTTGGATTTTAAAAAATTTTAGTTTATTTATTGTTACTTCCAAAATATTATTACAATATGTGTATGGAATATGACGACTTTTCAAAAAAGTAGACAAGTTGAAAAGATATTTAAATTATCTTTAAAATGAATTTTGCAGCATTCAAAACTGTAAAAATATTTCTCGTCTGTATATATTAGATACTTGCAAAAGAAGAAACAAAAATTTATAAATTTTGAAGACTGTTGCAAATATTCTGTTAACAATAATGTAAAAAGATAATGTTTTTCACTAATTCTGAATGCCTCAATAATCAACGCGTAAAACTTGCAAATTCAAAATTATTTGTTACTCTTGTTGCCGTTAGAAACGTTTATCTTTAATATGCGCATACTTTATCACATATAAAAACTATATTTGAGGAACAGGAGCAGCGCACTTATCTGATCTGTAAATTGCCGTATACATACGAGCGAGCGTTCCTTCGTTCGCCACAAGCTCCATCGAGTAAACTTACTAGAGTCGAGAAGAGAGCGAAAAGTACCCGGCGAATGAGCAAAAAACAGGCAAAAGAGAGCCATGAGGGATGAGATGCTAACTCGACGATCGTCGCTAAAGTAAGCGGGGCGGCGATTCTACGCGGGCGCGCTGGCAAAAGGAAGGACGTATCCGTTGGCTGCGCGAGGCGAACAAATGAGCGCTGATGCGAAAAACTCAATCGGCGATCGACGAGTGCCGAGGGGCGAGCGAGCGCGGCCGTTGTCGTTCGCGCGACGCATAAATTCTCAGTCCATTCTTCGGTCGCTCGCTCGGACGATCGATTTTTCTTCCTCCCCGCGGAACTCTCGAGAGTTGGCGCGGGATCTGAATTAGAATGTAACGCTGCGCAGCGTCCCGACCTTTTCTGAAAGAAAGCCATCGGTGAAATACACGTCCGCTATTGACGAGGAATTCGCTTGTGATTGTTATGCGAATCATTGGTTATTTGTGCTTCTTAAGTTTGATGTTTCAAATTTTTTTTATAATTCAATTTATGAATAATCAATTTAGCAGTGGAATTTTGTGAAATTTTCTTATCGATTAGATATCTTTTATCAAATTTTTTCAAAATTTCTTTTATACATCTCTTACAAAAGAATACACTGTTTTACAGAAATGTGTTATATTAGTTCGTGGAAAAGCGGCGTACACAATAGTTTTACTAAAGAATTTGAAATCTATTTCTTTTGTGAACCAAAAATTTTTTTACGCGATTGAATTTATTACTAATAATCTAAATTATAATTGATTGAAAATTAATTGTAGACATTGTAAAGTATGTTAAAAAACTATTATTAATATTCTTGATTTTAATCACATGTTATACATATCTAACCAAGGATTATTTTAATTTATCATATCAAGTATAATATTATTAAAAAATCAAGGGTGCATAATATACATAATATATAACGTATAATGTAATAAATACTTAAAAGTCTTAATACATATCTAAATTCGAATTTTTCGATATTTAAAATGCACTGTTGTTATAATTGGTAAATTGACATACAGTTTGTCTGAAATTCCGTTTGTATGCATTATTCTGTGAATATGTAGCATATGGAAAACAAAACCTACAAGAACAGCTTGTCTCGGCATAAAAATCCTCACGGAATTGAGGGAAGGGCCGGGACAAGAGTATGTTTACTACAGTTCAATATAGTACACGCTTTCTTGACTAGAAATTATTCCTACAATGAAAACTTATAACTGCGCAAAACTCGGACAATGAATAATAATATATCGGAATATATGCACTTAAACTAAAGGCGCAATACTTATACTAAACCTGCTTACAGTATACTTAAACTAAGGGGTCTACAGTGATCGCGAGCTCGCTAAACTGGGGCCTGACGGATGCACAATTATCTTACAATTGAAAAAAAAACGACGCACCAACAACTAAAACACGCGAGATCTACACTTTATGCTGACCAGTATCGAACTGAACTCCCGAAAATCGTCCTCCGACATCAGCCCCTTGTATTTATTTTCTTTACGCATCTTTTCGGCCCTCCTATAATATTTTCTACATTTTAAAATGTTTTTAGATAAATTAATAAATATTTTCATTGGTCTTACAGTCCAATTAAATAAATCGAAAATAATAATAATAATAATAATCAATATATATTTATATTAATATTAATACAATCAATATACAAAAAATAAAACTTAAAAATTATAATGACAGTCAGACTGTGTAAAATCACCCCAGGATACTAATCTGAAAATAAAATATTAGCTGAAAAAAAATTTTTGTTAGTAAAGTGCAATCTGACTGTCCCCACCACCCTTACCTAATTGAAGACTTGTTGTAGTAGTCCAACGTTTTCTTTTCAGATTAATCTACGGGAGTGATTTTAGACAAGGACAGTCTGACTATCATTAGAATTTTTAATTTTTATTTTTTATTTTTTGTATATTGATATATTAATATCAATATAAATATATATTGATATTATTATTATTATTTTCGATTTATTTAATTGGACTGTAAGACCAATGAAAATATTTATTAATTTTCTTTATTGTATTAAGTCTAATTCTCGGTCGCTCTCTCTCTCTCTCTCTCTCTCTCTCTCTCTCTCTCTCTCTCTCTCAATCCGGCACGCACTTATCACTCACTAATTCTCTCTGTCCCTCTCGCTCCGACACGCACATTCTCACTCGCTAATTCTCTCTTTCTCCCCCCCCCCTCTCTCTCTCTCTCTCTCTTTACACACC
Organism: Sycobia sp. Sy_11; assembly: GCA_018907035.1. Taxonomy (NCBI): domain Eukaryota; kingdom Metazoa; phylum Arthropoda; class Insecta; order Hymenoptera; family Epichrysomallidae; genus Sycobia; species Sycobia sp. Sy_11. Next base: position 2,577,696 of record JACCIC010000032.1, on the reverse strand, counting down.
CTGAAGTTCAAGTAATATGAACCTATGGTCATGCCCACTTTTGGATAGACTTCGCCCCTTTAAACTTTATCAACATACCTGCTTCCTAATTCGTCCAGCAAAGCGATCTCATCGTTCTATCTATTAAGGGCAATGAAATATACTCCGCAAATTCCCAATACTATAAAATAGTCGCTTTTCATTTTACAATTAAAGGAAAACGAACAACTGAAATTTCAAAACTCCAGAAATACAAGACAGAACCTAATCGTCATATGTACTGAGCTCAGATGATTCGTTGGCGCTCGAAGATAAGTAAGATTCAGATACGGTGCAGTGCATGTAGATTTATCTCAATTCACGTCGTTCAACAGGAACGGAATGCATTTCTGAACAGCTGTTCGTGCCTCTTTAGATGGAAAATTTGCTAAATAAAAATTAATCAAGAACAAAACTCAACAGGGGAGGATTCGGGTAAAGTGGCCCGAGGTATATAAAAATTTCTTCCATCTCGAAGTCTTCTTTGTATCGTGATACTTCTGTGTTAGAATCGCGGCGAATCTTAGGGTCAGTTTTTTTAGATTCTTTGGAATCCAAATGACTGCAATCGACTGCATCGGAAGGTAAAAAGAACATCGGCCTAGAACGGCCTCTGCAAGCAGTAAAATCAAGCACCATGTCGTTGAAGTGCAAAGAACTTGTTAGCGTTGCGACTCATTAAATCAACTGTACACAGGAGGGTTATCGTGAACATTTAATGCATAAAGCATGTTTTAGAAAATTTTAAACATACCCTCCTAAGTAATCTACTAGACACCAATTAATCAAAAAATTTTTGATTTTTCAATTTATATATATCTTATATTATATATATTATATATATTATATATATTATTTATATTAAAAAATGAATAGAATACCATACTTATAAATAATATGGCATATATATATATATATATATATATATATTCATTTGTTTAAATATTTTACTAGAAAATAAATACAATACCCGAATTTTTGGAATAAATAAAGCTAATAAATTGTATGTATTTAACTTTTATTACTTGTCCTTTTTTTGTAAAAACAAAACAATGAAGTATGAAAAAAAAGTTTGCATTATGGAAATTGCATTTTATAATTGTTTATTGATAGTCCCTTATATGTTAAAGTATATTAAAAAATAAAATTGAAATAACTAGCTCACATTTTTCTTCTCAATGCATAATATAAAAATGTATAAAGGTGAGCATAAAGAAAAATTGAATCAACATCCAAATGCTGAAACCATCGTAATGACAATGTCAAAGCAATAAAAGACAGTCTTACGAATTCTTATATTTAAGCAGAATAGAGTAAGTTTTAACAATACGTCTGCTGGTCTGCAGTCTACTCACTTTTGAAACTAAACACGAACTTTATTTTGATTCTAGTTCACTAAGCGTGAGATTATTTATTGATTAAAAAATTGCTTTGTTATGATTAAGTTCATGTTCTTGCTGAGGACAAAACATATTATATTAAATAAAGTAAATGAAAATAATTTTGACAATACAATAAATCTAATGATATAAATAATATTTTTACTTTTTAAATATAAGTATATTACAAACATAAATTATTCCATAACGTGTTCTCGATTCGGTAAGACGCGTGTATTCATTGTGTGTAACCCGCGTAAGGTGAATTGGATGAACAGAAGATAAGCTGTCACTTTGGTGTAAATAGCCCCGCGATTAGTATCGTCACAATTTACAGGATTTCTACTTAAAATTCCTAGGACTACGTTATTATGAACAAGTGGAGCTCCATCATCACTCTGTAAAAAATGTATTATGTACAATGTATTTACATAGAGAATTTGAGAAAAAACATTATATTTTAATGCAGATTTATAGGCAGCGTACAACTGATTCAATATCAATTAAACATCGAATAACTTAGTCTTGACACTTGTTATTTATTGCCGTATGAATCTAGTATTGCGCTCTTTCTCGGTGTCATAAAAGGTATAGGATATATAGTTACCGCAGCTTTCTTTGCGGTCTTATATCTGAGGATGGACTATTAATGCTGTACTTAGATTCCACGCTTGTAGTCTTAGATAAAAAAATTTGTTCATATAAAGAAGATGAATGATATTAGACGAAATATTTTTTTACGAATTTTTTGATTTTAAATGAAAATGAATTATGCAAATTCTATCCATTGTAAATTCATACCAGTGATTATGGTTCCGAGTATGGTTCACATCTATTCGTTAAATTAAAAGCCGTTATAAGCTTTGTCAGACATATAAATCTTCTTGCAGAAAATAAGAAAACTAAACTTCTTTAAAAAAATGCCTAGAAGATAACGTTATATAGAAGTTTATAAAATACGTTTACAGGAAAGTTTTGGACAATCATCGAGTAGTTTTTATTTTGGTCTATTTTATTAATATACTACTTCAATGTACCCGAATAGGGAAATTAAAAACTTTAGGACAACAGTGACAACGAATCTACTCTACTAGTTTGGTTGAAATAAATTAATAAAATAAATAGTGTTAACCTGGCAATTTGAGAAATGTGTTTTGTCTAGTGCTTAGTCATTGAAGATGAACTGTAGCGGTTCAAAACGTCGAACATTTAAGGTAAATTTCATATTAAGGTAGTGGGGGCAGTCAGACTGTCCTTTGCTAACGTAGAATATAGTTTCTTTTTATTACTTTTATTATTTTTAATTTATAATCTAATTTAATTGTAGTTTTAGTAATAAGTTCTATTTCAGATTCTTCGGGTGTGATCATAAACAAGGGCAGTCTGACTGTCATTATATTAGTATAACATATTATTGTATAAAGACTGCAAGACCGATACAAATATTTATTAATCTAGTGTTACAAGTTAATATAACCGAACATGTTTTTCAAGATATGAAAAAGAAATAACAAATATTTCGTGTTCACCAGTCATATACGATAATTAATTTAACAACACGGATGATTTGTATTTTATTAACTCGTATATATATGCATATATTGGACATTAAGACACGTTCTTTCTACTTCCACGTAATTCATTACGTTCTTCCAACTAACTAAAATTATTGATACAACTATCCAAACCACTAAGAATATTAAATTGTAAATAATGTAGTTTTTGACTACTTTCATTATGTTTAATGTAAATATGATATATATATATATATATATATATATATATATATATATATATATATACATATGTATAAAAATAATGAAATAACAAACTTATCAGGCTTGAGTTTTTTTAATCAGAGTGATAGAGAGAACAAATATAACTACCAAGGATTCAAGTTCCTTAAATGAATCCATTTCACCAATATCATTTTCTGATCCAAAGAAGACTACCGCAAAATTATAATCAATACAAAGCATTAATCTGTGCTGTTGTACAAACAGCAGCACTGAAATCAACTAATAATACACACTATTTAGAAAATTTCATAACATAAATTATAAATATTGAATTATAGTGCTATAGTTGTAGTATCCGATAAAGAACAATCCGAAGAACAAGTATCCGATAAACATCAATTTCGAAGACAACTGGAAAAAATCAACTAATGTCTACGAGATTCCGGATTTGACATGAGAACTCTATGAATATCCACTCCTATTCCCAGAAATCCCAAAAATTTTAGTTAAAACAAGGTTATGCGAAATTGAGTACATTATCGAAATGCAGTCTAATAATAAAAATGTACTTAATGATCTTCCGTTCCATTGTTTTGCGATGATTCAGAGCGTCTCGCATTCTTACTTCAGAAGTCATTTCTTATAAGTCACAATAGTCTTCGAATCGTATCATAGCGTAAAATAATACGCTTCAAGAAATTAATTATCGTGGCATTTCATGTAAATCTACAAAGTTTCACTATAATTAAGTTGCTTCAAAATATAATCGATGTAGAAAGAAACAGACTACAACGATTCAATTATGTTTTTCATGAAATTAATGTACTTAATTTACCGTTTACTCACGTAGTAGTGTAGATGGAAGTAACAAAAACTTGTAAAATGTACTTGGTCGCACCTATTATAATGCAATATACAAAGGTAGGTCAATATGTGCAAGTAGGTGCAATATATAAAGATAGGTAATCATCCTCATTTTAACTTCTGAATTATTATTCACATATGTTAACAAAGTAGAGCTTCACGAAGTGTGAGAGGAATTGCTCTTTAACTGAACAAAAAAGTTGCAATACGATAAAAGTGAACATGGCATTGATCAGCATAAATAAAAGAAAGGAATATAGGACTATACAGCAACAATATTGATAAAATCTATTACTAATATAAATGATTAATTAATTAATCAATTAATTAATTAATGTTTTAAGGTATTCCAAATAATAATCCATCTTTTAATTAACACTTAAAACATTTCACAAATACTTTTCTTGTACGAGATGTGTTCAAAAAGTAACGAGAATTTTTAAATTTCGCGGGTTTGGAGAGTCCGCCTATATAAAAAATTTTATTATGTTGGTACACATGCCCCTGAAGTACAATCAAATTTTCAGCAATATTCATTGCTTAGTTTTTAAGTGGTAGCCGCTAACGTTAGACGTGTTTTTACGAGCTCGGCGATTTTCATTTGTGAAAAAAATGGAGCAAAGAATTTGTATACAATTTTGCGTAAAAAATGAAATAAAGTGTAGTGAAGTTTGTAAAATGTTAACAAAGGCATATTTTGGGTCTGCTATGTGTAAAGCAAGGATTTACGAGTGGTATAAGCGTTTATAAGATGGCCGCGAAAATGTTGAAGATGGCGAACGACCCGAACGCCCAAGCACATCAACAACCGATGAAAACGTGAAAAAAGTGAAAGAAATGATTATGAACGATCGCCCATTCACAATCAGAGAAGTCGCTGATGATGTTGGCATATCAGTTGGCTTATGACATGGAATCTTTTCGGATGTTTTGGATATGAAACGTCTGGCAGCAAAATTTGTTCCAAAATTGTTGAATTTCGGACAAAAACAGCGGCGAATGGAAGTTGCTCAGGAGTCGCTAAATGAACTTACTAACGATGCAGAACTACTAAAACGTGTTAAACAGGTGACGAAACATGGGTTTGCAGATATGATGTCGAAACTAAGACTCAATCGTCCCAGTGGAGGCATTCTGAATTGCTAAGACCGAAAAAGACTCGACAAGTGCGGTTGAATGTGAAGGTTATGCTCACTGTTGCATCATGAATTTTTGCCAAAAGATCAAACAATCAATAAGGAGTACTACCTACAAGTTCAACGCCGTTTGCGTGAAGCAATCCGAAAAAACGCCCGGATTTGTGGTAAAACGATTCATGGCTTTTGCACCACTATAATGCACCCGCTCACACTTCATTGCTTGTTCGTGAATTTTTGGCCAAAAACAAAACTTTAATGATGCCTCAGCCTCCATATTCACCAGATATGGCTCCATGTGACTTAATATAATAAAGAGAATATTAAAAGGCCGTCGTTTTAAAAGCATAGATGACATTAAAAACGAATCGCTGAAAAAGGTAAAAGCTATTACAAAGATCAAGTTTCAAAAGTGTTTTGAGGATTGGAAAAAGCATTGGCACAAATGCATTATATCCGAGAGGGATTACTTTGAAGGGGACAAAATAGATATTTATGAATAAATAAATATTTTTTTCATAAAACGAAAATTCTCGTTATTTTTTTAACACACCTAGTATTATGACAGCTGTCTTAGAATATACTCAATTAAATAGTTAATTTGGTAATTTATTTTGAAAATCGTTTAATAGCGAAAGCAGGTGTTAAAAAATATTAAAACCGCTTTTATGAAACGATCCAGCTGTGCATTCTTTCACGTCACTAAAAATATTGAATATGAATTGTATATCATGAATTATAAAACAGCGATTTTACAATGAATTCGTTCATTGAAAAATATTCAATTATTTCAACTTACCGTACAGGTGCCCCATTTGTCATCTATTTTGTCGGCAACCATTACGCCGCAGAGATGTTTATTAAGATCAATGTCAGCGTATCTCTCACGACACTGGTCGCCTTCGAATACTCGAATATCTGCATATCTCAATTTAAAGTTTGTACCTCCGTCAACCCTGATATCGATAAGATTGGTATCATTAGGTGCAGTTGTTACCCAGTTAAATCCGTATCCAGCTACTCGGGCCATTTTTTTATCAAACGATTCATACATATAAGGTAAATCCAATTTACTAAGCCTTGGAGGATTATCAATGTCCAGGCTAGTAGCTAACTAGGAAAAAGAAGGATTTTTCTTCATTATCATTTATTTCTGATTTAAAACATCCAATGCAATAATTTATTATTACCATTAATATTATTTATTTTTTTACTTTGTATTTATGTTATAATTGAAATATGTCATGATAAAAAAACGGCTTTGTTATATTAAATTAAAGAAATAAATGCTTATCGAATGTTACATTTTTAAACGGACATAATAATAGATCTATTATTTCTTCGCATCAGATACGATAAAAAAGAGAATTCGAGAGATTCAATGCCCGCGCAAGATCATATGTGTCTCTCACGAGTTGTGCACGTTACTTTTTTAAGAAAAGTTGTAAGAAGTTCATTTCAGTACATTATGCGTGAAATGTAACCTTTAGAGGCTGAAAGCGCCCTTACAACAACAACAACAAATAAAATGTTTCGCTTCATAATTCTTTCTTATGTAAAATTATATTATTAAATAAAAATACAAAAATTATTAGTTTTACTTTAATATATCAACAAATTAATTTTAAGAATACACATACATATATAAAATTTAATTTTAGAATATTTACTTCCAGTATAAGTAATGAATTCGAATTTTAAACAGTTAGAACAAATTAAAATAATATTAAAATTTTTATTATACAGAAAAAAATATCAATGTTTTTAAAAATAAGAATAATTATGGTTAATATTCTTTTATATCCTTGAAAATCACGAAGAACATAATATATACTTATGTATAATATTTCTAGATACAATTTATAAAAAGTAAAAAACGTAAATGTAAACTCACCTTTACGATGGCGATGTCGTTTACATAAGTAACGTGACTGTAATTATGGATATGTATTGTTACTATATCGACTCTGATTAACTCCTCGCTTTGCAAGTCTATCGTGCCCGCCACAACTTGAAAGTGAAACTCTCGAAGTTCATTGTTTTCATTCAAAAAGATGTGAGCGACTGTCAATGCGTAATCTTTATGGATCAGGCCAGCTCCGCCGAATAAAGCAATATCATCGGATTTGTTCTTTTTCGCGCCAATGGCAACTTGATAGCCAAATTTTTTACCTTTCGTACTGTAACCGCCAATGATTCCATTTACATGAATGTCTGAAATATGTCGCGAAAGTAGAGTATAATTACTCAAATATTAGATTCAAATTTTCCAGTTAAAAATGCGGATGTAGTGAAGCCACTTATATTTTATTTATTTCTTTATTTATTTACACTTGGCGGATTAATAAGCCCTGTTTCAAGATAAATTACATGTGATAAGCTGCATTCTTGACAATGAAAAACTGTTAATAAAATGCTTCCGAAAAATTTCGGGATTAGAGATAATCGAACTCATGAACTAATATCTGAGATTGCTTTATAAGCCTATAAATGGATGCTATGATCGGCTGCATACAACTTATATTACTCCTCTAAAACATTTTTAGAATAAGAGCTATAAAATTTGTAAATTAAAATTTGTATTTTTGCGATATTTTAATATAATCTATAGTTTAATTTAATGAATTTAATTTAACTTACAATGTCAATTAAAAATTTCATAGATACTATATGAAATTTGAGTATTGTGTAGCTTACTGTGAACAATTATTAAGAAAAATTCATACAGGTTTAGTAATAAATATTAAATTTGATAACAAATATGAAATTTGATAATAAATATCGAATAAATTCTGGAAGTAATTTTAAATATTTGTAACGAATTGTGCAGATAAATATTTTTAAGATTTAGTTTAAAATACTGCTGAACCTATCAAATAATAATTCTTTTTTTTAATTGTAAAAATTAACTAGGATCAATATAAAATGAGGTAATGAAAAATCTCAAATACTATAGCTATAAAATTAAAATCATTTTTAACAAATAAATTAAGTACGTTTTGTCCTAATTCACCTTATTGGACTCATCAGTAAGATAAGAGTTGACCCATTTCTGTACGGACAAAAATTTTAATAATTTAACATTGGCTCATTAATAAATTGAAAAATATTTTATCACAATTTTTGATGTTTTTAAATTTTGAAATTTTGTTTATTGCTGTATTCAAAAGTATAATCATCGGCTTTGAAAAATTATTTCTGTATAGCGCAGGTAGATATTAGTGTGACATATGAAGTGAAGTAAAATTATTCAATTGAAATTAAAAATATTTCATTCTGCTCAAAGTTTTTGTATAACGAATAGCTCAAATGTCGTCCTATTGATTAGTCCAACAGATAATCTAAGACGAAATGTATTAAATTTATTTTTTAGTAATGAATATTATTTCATAGCTATAATATTTGAGATTTTTCAATACCTTATTTTATACTCTTTCTTAGTATTACATTTTTGTCAACAAAAATTATTATAATTTGACAAGATTACAATTGAATGACATGTTGAAAATTATTTGAGTTAAAATTTTAATTAGTATTAAAAAGTAGATTGGTAAATATACTCTTTAGATGCAATTAAATTCTTCTTAAAACTCTAGTAAAATTATATATATATATATATATATATATATATATATATATATATATAAATAATTGGACATTATTAACTGATGTGTGTAAACAATTTTTGTTGTTTTTTTGTTGTTTATAATTCTTCGTGTAATGACATAAAAACAATTTAAATAATGATGTATTTAAAAATTACATTTCATGTACTAAGATCTTAACGATGAAATTATATTATAATGTAATGATTTTTCTATTAAAATAAAGAAATATTTTCAAAATATTTCATTAATAATATTACTTACTTTGATGGAAAACATGAAGAATACCGAACGCAAAAAGAAGCCGAGTTAAATTAAGATATATCATATTTTTAACGTCTATTGGATGTTGTACACTGGTTTTACAAATGACGAGAAACACAAAAAGTCCGTTACGTAATATTTTATAGATATAGAAATTATTTTTATTACACTAATTTAAATATCAGTAATTAAACACTGCCATTTATAGATAAACTATGTTTACCTATATAAAAAAAGAGTAGAAAAAGATAATATGCAACTTCTCTGTTTAATTTTATATTTAAAGAATAGATTAGAATTTTGAGCCTATTACTATTCGATTTAAAGTTCTAAACATTTCATAAGCTTTGAAAACATGCCAATACGAAAAATTTTGAAATTAGTATAGTAAGTTTTGGTAAGTCTTTCATTGAAATTATATTTTAACTTATTATTACATGTTGTAATTGTTTATTAGTTTTAATGATACAAATTTATTTCACAATTTGCCAATAAAAGAATGAATGAATTTGACTCAGATCTGATTCACAAACTCTAGAACCATTTTGGGTTATACAGACTAAGTTTGCATATGGGTATAATGCAAGTATATATTAAAGTTATAATAAGATGATCTGTTCATAATAGTTACATTAAAATATTTTTCTAAAATATCAATGACGACAATTTTTTGTACCAAGATTCTAAATAGTTTTATGTTATTTCGATGAAAAAAAACGATTTTACAATTGACAGGCTCATGACTCTATTATTCATTGAAAATGCTACTTCGTAGACGTATAAATTCGAATCGACCATATCTTATTCTTCTGTAAAGAGCTTTAAATATATTTAAAAATTATCATTATTAATAAAATTAGTAGTCCTGCTCCAATTATAATATATTGTAACGTCGTAAGCTAACTTAATAAATTCGTGATAATCTAACGGATTCTTGATAAAAGAAAAATATTTTTTTGATCAAGCGATATATCTTAATTATCTACCTGCTTTTTAAACTAAGACCAAAAAGAATATGCAATATAATATTCAGTGCTGTAAACAAATTTAAGCTGAATGGCAACTTTTAAGATTGGATTATATTTAATGAATTTTAAATAAAAATTACAGAAGTTCTAGGATGTCCTAAGAACATTTCTACAAAAATGAGAAATTGGCACTATAATTTGACAATAATAAATTCTGATAATATAATTATAACATAATCATAACATAATTAGTATGAAATATCTATTTGATAGCGTGTATTTATATATATATATATATATATATATATATATATATATATATATATATATATATACAACGCACTGCAAGGTAATGAATCATTATTATTACAATACTGAGATTACACTTTTTGTAAATATCTTTACCTTGGAAATATCCATTTAAAGCTTAATTTCTAATGTTTATTCAGTATAATATTTTAATAAATTATAATCTGAATAAAATGATTTTCAAACAGTTTTTAATAAGTTTTTGAATATAGAACTATATGAATCTCTTCTACGATAAGGTTTTATGATAATTTCAATTCAACCTCGATTATGAATGTAATCAGCGTTATCAAGTTGATATGTAATTTATTAGACTCTCGCAATATTTGTTTTTAATAAAAAATAATTAAAGTTAGGGGAGGGAAATTAAGGATTAAAGGTTTATTTGCAATCATTGAATTCTTGACAAAAATGAAAATCTATTAGCATGTTAACAGCCTTAAAAATTCAGGAAATTCAAAAATAACATTAAAAATTATATCTGCAATATCGTTTCTCAGAGAAGTTATCATTAATTTGTTTCTTTATCATCTTCCATGTATTTGGAGAAATATTGACCTCTTATTTTCATTATATTCGCATAAATTTAATATTAAAAACAGTCATAAAAATGTAAAGTGTTTCTGTTTTGTGTGCGTATAATTGAGTGACATATTTTTGTAATTATATATATATATAAGCAAGATAGCCATCATCAGAAGTTCCGTAACGGTCAAATAACTCATCAGGCGAGCATTATCGTGAAAAATATTAAATGTAAAAGTTTCGGAATTTCCGTCCAGTTATATCTGATAGAAACTTTCACCTTCAGGAAAAGAAACTTATTTTAAGCCGAATCCAAAGCCAATTCGTGTTTCTATCAAATTATAACTGCTATTTTCGACCTCGGCTTTTAAAAGAGCAGTTTGCAATTTCACGCTGAAATGCACAATCACGCTGGGTATTAACATGCTTCACATAAGATGCTCGACAATTAAAACACAGAATTTAAGCATGGCGACGAGGTTCCGATTAATCGCGGCCATGCAGATATTTTAAATGTAGCAATCATATACTCGTAGAGCGGAACTATTCATTTGAACGCGCCTCGCCAATCCCGGTATCGCTGGCACTCGAGCTTCGATGCGAGGGTATTTTAATTTCAAGATTCCGGAATTCTATCACGTCATTGATCGAGTAGTCTACGGCCATTTGCCGGACTTCATCGAAGCTACGATACTCTATTTACGTGTTTATCTTTGAAAGTTGGTTCGCGCAAGGGATATCCTCGCCTTGCATAGGAAACGTTTACGGTCGAAGCTATTAATATTATACTAGTGCGGTAATTCTAAAACAAGATGTTTTTGCATTTCAGAATTCTAACTTTCCTCGATAGACGGGATTTCTACATTAATCATGAGAGATGAAATAATTTCACTTCTAAATGGGTTCGATAAGTACAGTTAAATCAATATAGACTGGAAAGTCAGCAAACTTTTCACAATCCGTTACAATACATAAACAAATTTCGTATTTTGAGAAGTCGAATAAATTTGCAATAAATGACCGCCCGGTTTCAAAGTATACAAAGAAAATATCATTGGAGGACGACTATCGCATAGCATGCGGAAAAGCTTCCTACGGTGAACGCGAGCAATTTATCATTTATCGAAACAGCAGCTAAAATGTTTTTGTCGTTATCGAATAGCTGGGATCTATTGTGAGCATTATTATCAAAACCGAAATATGAATTAAAATATTTATACGGCTATTTCAGTTTAAACATTTTAAAATGATGCTAAGGTATTGTTATAGTATATTAATCACTGAATAGAGATCTATAAAAATCAGATCTAGAAAGAAGAATTTATTTTTCTGAAAAATTGCGATTGTTCGCAAGTGAAAAAGTCCCCTGGTGCAAGTTCTGTACAGTCAATTACAGACTTTATTGATAATCTTCAACGAGAGTTGTTTAGCTTATACTTATTATTCGATCTAAAATAAAAATCAATTGAATCCTAATTTTACGTATTCACATACATTTACAAGCTCTCATTAAATCAGTAAAAATAATTCATTATAAAAATTCAACAAAGTTTTGACTATATATATATATATATATATATATATATATATATATATATATATATACACTAAAAGTAAAGAAAGATGAATTTTCATTAGTTATGTAACTGTATATAATAAGATCATAATTAGTTCGTTTAAGAAAATATTATATCAAAAACAACGAAATATGACGTACATTTATTTGAAAACAAAACTTTTCAAATATTTATATTATTGCATAATATTACAAACTACGGTCTTATAATTACCATGAGCTTTTGTAAAGATAATGATAGAAATATAAATAATAATTGTTTATTAATACGATAAAAATTCTCCAATTATGGAAAGCTATAGCGAGATCGCCA